>CM052199.1:4180777-4233712 GCA_028455805.1 Lasioglossum figueresi | reverse complement strand
TGAACCAGAAAAGCATCGCGATCTGTTCGCCGGTTGATCGGACCTGGTAACAGCGTCACGGATAAACAGCAATCTAGATGTTGTTTAGACCAGTGGTTCTTAACCTTTTTGAAGTCAGGGAACACTTTTGATTACATGCAAAATTTGCGGAACACCAAAATGAATGAACCTGAAAACAAATAAAAACATCCCGCGTAGAAATAAATATATTTTAGAAAATATATTATTAAATATATTTAATATATTTCGCGGAACACTTACCGGTGTTCCGCAGGACACCAGTTAAGAACCAGTGGTTTAGGCTTTCACAAAGCTTGCATTATTGTTGCTCGTTGCGCTACACTTCGTTAGAATATACATCGGTGACACACCGGACCTTCTAACCTCTTGCAAACTGTGTCTATGCATGTACTCTTCTCTACCGATCTCTACCGTGATTTATTTACCGATCATTTCGTCTCTCTCGAGCCCAACGTCGATGGTCATTCGCTCGCTGCAGTTTTCTTTCGAGCGACAAGTTCCCCGGAATTGAAAAGTCGGAAACGATGTCTTTCCGTAATGAGATTATCAGCGAATTGTTAGCTGCCTGTACGTGACAGTGATTCCTCCTGTTGGGGATCGAGTGATCTTAGAATCATACGAGAGATAGGACTTACGTGACATATAGATTTGTTTCGGCACATTACTGATCACACACATTTTAAATCAGAATAACTTTTTTATAAGTGAACCAAACGACTTCGATGTCTCTGTAAGACTAGAAGAATTAGTTTAGTAATTGACGTTTAAAAAATATGTTGAAAAAATGCATTTGGTCGGAATTGTGAAAGACAGTAGTAGAAAATTGATTTTTACAACTTTTTTAGCTGGGCATATATCGAAAATTTAAAAGATGTGTTTTGTAAACTCGTATGAATTATATACGTTCTGAAAATTTTCTTAAAATTGGTTAATTGGTTTGCGAATTATAAACGATCAAAAGTGGTAAAAATTGCAATTTTTCATGATTTTCGGCCTTTTTAGTACATTCTGCAAACAATTTTTATTTTGCATAAATATCATTTTCAAATGTCATTTTCAACGTGTCCTAGAAAATTTGATGTATATCCTTGTTGAAAAATTCTTATATAATTGACAAACGTATTTTATCGTTTTTATAATATCCTGATGACTACAATAACGTTAATGAACCCCGTAGATAATTTCTGGCATTGGCGTAAGGGTTGGAATAAATTTACAAATCCATAATAATAATAATAATAATAATATATATATATATATATATACAGAATTTTATTTCATTTATTTTAATTAATTTTAATAATAGGATAATAATAACCAGATTTTTTTAGCATTTTTATACGAAAGAGTTTTCCAAGAGAATATGTCTGTAACTTCACGAATTGTAAATGAAATATCTGAAATCCATCGTTCTGCCAGGCTCGGAAGTTTTAGAGGAATGTAATAATAATTACTAGACTGCGGATGCAACATTTGCGGACTTGCATTTGCAAGAGACTGGAGGCAGATAGACGTTTAATTCGCACTTTAATAATCCTAACAAGCTGGAAACACAAGATTGACATGATTACAGTGACTCGAATTAATATTCGGGCGCTCTAAAAAGGACGATAACTTCTTTAATATTGTAGTATGCAATTTAAACTTTTTTGAAAAGCTAGAGCAATTAGTTTACTACAGGATGTGTAAAGAAATTTTTTTAAAAATTGCAATTGATCGGAATTGTAGAAAAAATATTAAAAGTTGCATTTTACAACTTTTTCATGTGGGCCTATATTGAAAATTTAAAATATACGTTTTGTAGATCTGTGTCAATTAAATATATTCTGAAAATTTTGAACGTGATCGTTCCTGGATATTGTTCGACATTTTCCTTGGGAATTGTCAGACAGTGTCGCCAGATCGAGAAAATCTAGGGGAATGCAATTTACCCCCTCTCTGATGACCAGAATAATATGTGACACGTTGCGCGTGCGCGACGGAGATTGAGTGGGGCGAATGGGTGACACGTGACCAGTGGAATGGGATAGTGGAAGGGGAAAAGGAGGAGAGGTAAAACCGACCAATTGTGGTCGTTTCTGGCGACACTGTTGTTAGATGCACGTAGTTGGTTTTTGGAAAGATATATTGTCAAGTAGTGCCACCTTTTTTAAAACTAGGATAGCTGTACCTATCAAAACAGTGTTTAGTTCAACTCTTTGCGGATGAAGATTTTTTAAAATTGTTATGAATAGACAGAGGAATTATTACACTGCATTTAAATATAATATTTAAATATTTGGAGAGAAGTATTAGTGCAAAATATAAATTTATAGTTAGCTCCTGTGTCATGCAATTGATATACAAACTTTTTATTTTTCACAAAGGCCCGGAGTCTAATTATTAGACTGCATTTGATTAAAGTAGTTCCAGCTCACTGCGATTACTAAAAAAAGAAATGAATTTCCATACAATTTTAATTTTGGAGAAAAATCAACAGTCTAATAATTATTAGTAGATTCTCGATTTTATGCGTTCATGGCAAAAATTAGTAGGCGTAATTTAAAACAGTAAACATATTACAAAAATTTATAGATACAGTTACATTATTTTCAACCTATGGAATATATTAAGAAAGGAAATTTTGGAGAAAAATCCACAGTCTAATAATTATTAGTAGACTCCCGATTTTATGCGTTTATGGCAAAAATTAATAGGCATAATTTAAAACAATAAACATATTATAAAAATTTAAAGGTACAGTTACATTATTTTTAACCTATTGAATATATGAAGAAAGGAAATAAATCTCTATTACACTCTAATTTGTTGTAATTCACATTTAATCATTTTTTTTGCATAAAAATCCGCTGTCTAATGAATATTATACAGGGTGGGGCAATAACTATGTCCACATTGAATATTGCCGTTATTTGTAATAATATGAAAAAATGTTGTATACAAAACTTACACGGTATAAAGGGGGACATATTGTGACACAAACATTTTCTGCGTGGGTGGAGGCGTAGAGGAGATTTCAAGGTCGCCTTAATATTTGTAAATGGAATGTCCTATTTTTTATACCGTAGATCGATAGAGTATCAAATTCTGAGTATAAAAGTGTTGACCTTCATACGTCCTAAACCAAATGGTTAACGAGATATTATCCAAAGAAGAATGAAAATTATTACGATAATATCTCGTTAACTATTAGATTTAGGACATACGAAGGTCAATACATTTTTACCCAGAATTCGATAGTCTATCGATCTACGGTATAAAAAATAGGTCTTTCCATTTAAAAAAATCAAGGTGACCTTGAAATCTCCTCTATACCTCCACCCACGCAGAAAATGTTTACGTCACAATATGCCCCACTCTATACCGTGTAAGTTTTGTATACAACATTTTTTCATATTGTTACAAATGACGGCAACATTCAACGTGGGCACAGTTATTGTTCGACATTCTCACGTACAAATTTATTCAGGGCAAAATATTTATTTTTACGTATTTTAATCTCATTACGGAAAATAACCGCAGTAATAGGTACATTTATCGTAGATCGGGCCTGGTAACAGCATCACGGGTATCGATCTACAGGTTCCTCGATAGTTGTCAACATAATCGTCCCTGTATATTGTTCAATACTTTCCTTGAGAATTATCAGATGGACGTAGTTGGTTTATAAATAGATACATTATCAAGTAGCACCTTCGAGTATGTCGATGACTCACCTAACACATTTCAGTTGATCCACAAAGTGGTTCCAGACGTCTGACCTAACCTCATCTAAAATCTGCTTTATTATACTTGGAAATGTTTATCGAACTTCCTTCCCACCGCTAAGGTCAACTAATTTTCAAAAGTAACTTTCTTCAGGGAAAATGTTCACGAAAAAGTTACCGGAAATTCCCGAAAGCAGATACCGTAATTGATATTGCGAAAATAACCATAACTTTCCAGGTCTCGATAAATAAAGTCCTCGATTACATACAAATATTCCACAGGATTTCATTGAATTAACTCCGACGCAATTGTTATTAAAAAATACCACAGAGCTCGAAAAATACGAGATTCGAATGTCTCTCAAAGAGTACAATTAATATTGCAAAAATAAAACCACTTTGCAGTTCTTGATTAATAAAGTACTCGATTACTTACAAATATTCGACAGGATTTCATAGAATTAACTCCGACGCAATTGTTATTAAAAAATACCACAGAGCTCGAAAAATACGAGATTCGAAAGTCTCTCAAAGAGGATAATAATATTGCAAAAATAAAACCACTTTCCAGTTCTTGATAAATAAAATATTTCGTTGCAAATTCCGGTACCATTTTATTTATATCGATAATTGATACTGCAAAAATTACCACTTTCCAGTTCTTGATAAATGAAATACTTGATTAGTTGCTGATGCTCGATACGATTTTATTTATTAATTTATTCGATGCTTGGTTTGAACGATAATTGGATTAAAAAATATTGCACAGACCCGGCTAAAATCAGAGAAAGAGCGGTAACATTGATAAAGTTCGTTTTATTTCGACAGTTCGGAAATAAAAAATGTTTCAATTATTATTATCGAGTGGCAATTCAGAGTCGCCACTAAAAATTGCTGTACCATTATTTAAAATATTGATATTATTACGGTATTATATCAATTTCTTATCCATGAGAAGATCAAAATCATGTGAAATGGAAGTTTTCTACGTCGGAGGAAATAAGTTCAAAGGGTTAATAATTTCGTAGTCGAATATTTGTTGTTACAACTCTAGCTCAGGAAAGCTGCGCGAATGAAAGCGCGTTCCTGGCGCAATGGCAAATGTTTTTGAACTGTCAATACGCCGGGATGTACTTTCGATGACTTGTAAGGCGACCGATGACCGCGTTTGCAGAGTATTGCCGTGTCAGAGGAAACCTCGTGTGTCGCTGGGATTTAAAAATTAGGCGAATGGCAGTGGTCGCGAAAGGTGGAGGGGACGAGGAGAAGATAGATGAACGTTTCCGGAAAAATTAAACAAGTTTATTCAATTTAACACTAGGTTTAACATTAGCAGATCTAGAAATAATTATTTCACATTTTATAAACGTAACAAGAATGTGTCTATCCAAATTTTTGGCCATTTTTCCAATAGTATAAAAAATGTTCGGCCATTTTCCCAAAAAACAAATTTGGTAAATAATTCCTCAGGGAAGCATCTTTACAATCTTAATAATCGCAAATTAAGAATACTAGAAACCTGTAAACTCGGTGCTAAGAAAAGTCATTTAAGTTCAATTTAAGTAAGTTATTTTTGCGATATTGAATTTTTCCTTTCTCGTGATCCTTTTCTATCTTCCTCGAAGAATAATAAGAAATTTTTAACGATTGCGTGAAGCGCGTTTGTGCAAATTACTTGTTCAGATTGTTTGCGGAATTTGTACGGTTTCGATATTCATTCTTGCATCTTTCAATCCATCCAGTGGTTTAGAGCCAGCGCCTGAACTTCTCGAGCAACTTATACACTTTTGCTATTCAGAACTAAACTTGTACAGTGTTTTAGAAGCTGACTCTCACTCAATTTTAAAGACAAATGCAATTGTTTCCATTCGCACGTAGAAAAGATTGTTGGCTGGGTTGATCTATTACAGGAAACCCGATGCAAAGCTTGAAAAGAAGAGCGAACGGAATGCGTCAGCTAGATCGGATCAGATCCTGCAACAGCAATCGTGCATGAGTTCGATGAAAGAATATAATATCTTCCTGCGTGCAGAAGTTAAGCGATAATTTTGGAAGACCGTTCTGGAAGAAGATGAACTACAAGCAAGCGTTAGTTCCGTAGAACTTCAATTATGCTACTAATATTACAGAACAGATCATTTCCTTTACAGAAGATTATACCGAATACAAAGATGTACGGAGGAAAATCAGTGTACGGTGAAGCCATACGTAAACTACGAGACAATAAAATATTATTAGAGGACTAAGATGTACAATAGCAACTTGTGCTCGCGTTATGAACTTGCTGCTTAAACCAGAGAGGACTATTATTCTGGAAATATAATTATAACCGAGTCATACGCAGAGATGCCGTTACGTTGGATGGCATCGATCATCAATTTGATTAGGAAACGACTGATATCGTTGACTGAGATCGGGACGATTGGACTTACACGATCAACATTTTCTAATACGCGCCGCATCTGCAAAGAAAAAGTACAGCAGATATTTTCTATAATTTGGTTGTGTTCTTCGTACACAGACAATACGAAGAGAATATCCTAAGGATATACAGTAAAGTCGCGTTTACTGTCCAACAGCCTGTGTTCTGCACGGACAGTGATCGCATATCGACATTATTTTTTCACGACTGTGTCTACCGCGCCGTCGTAGAAAGCCGAACGTGGAGAAGGGCAGCGTAACAGTGGAGAGGGTAGACACCGAACAGTGATCGCGTAACCCGATCGCGGACAG
Source organism: Lasioglossum figueresi (assembly GCA_028455805.1). NCBI lineage: Eukaryota > Metazoa > Arthropoda > Insecta > Hymenoptera > Halictidae > Lasioglossum > Lasioglossum figueresi. Next base: position 4,227,251 of record CM052199.1, on the reverse strand, counting down.
TAAACGCGACTTTACTGTAGAAATAGGAAGACGATTAATTAATTACTGTGCGGACAAATTATATTATTCCTTGCGTCAGGGGGCCAGTTTCTATTCTAATCTACAATAGTTCCTAGAGTAATGCAAATCACGTCTCGTAAACGAAGAAATAGGACATTCGAGGGCGACAGAGTGCTGGATCGATGTTTCATCTAGCGTTCTTGACTACTAGAAAACCTTATTTTTATATTAGAAATGAGAACGGGAATCCCGCACCCCTTTAATCCTGGAAAAAGGAATCCCAGCTTGCGAAATCCAAGTTTCGAGGATTCTACGGCGAGGATAGGCGGAGTATGAAAAAGGTATTCGGCCGAGTTAGCGCGGGCGTGCGGCGAAAGAAAGCCCGGTCAAATCACCGTGGTGAGAGAGACACGTACACTGCGTGACACCGTTATTGCTTGCAAATTCACTCGGTTTTCCGTGAAGCCCCGTCCGAGGTCACCGCGCCCGGTTGCAGCTGAGCACCCAGCTGACGAATGGAGGCTGCGACCGGTTCGCCATGTTCCTTCCTTCTTCATAGTTCTTTTTTTAAAGGCCACACCACCTCCTTCTTTTTCCCTTTAAATCGCCTTTCACGTGGTTCGCCGGCCCTCCTTCGGCCGTCTCCACTTCTCTCCTCTCCTTCTCCTTCGTATTCCCCTTCTTCGGCTCAACCGACTATCTTTGACTATCCTCTTTGCCCAACCGGCGACATACCGTCTCTCTTCGACTATCCTCGTCCCGCACACACCGTTCCCGTACGCCGTACACGTGCACGCGAACACAACGAGCTCTTCCACCTTCTGCCTACCTTCTTCTACCACCGTTTCCTCCTAGAATATCGTATTGTTCGTGGTGCACGTCGCGCGCGCGCGCCCGAGAACGCTCACTCGACTCCGTCGAACTTAGTGTATCCCCGTACCGTTTTCTTTGTGCGTCGCCTCCTCGGCGCGTTCAACCCGCTCTTTTCAAGGTGACACACACCGGCAGTGCAACCGCATCGCTTTGCATCCCGGAGGGTTGCCAGCCTCCCCCGTGCGTCCTCTCTCGTCGGTCAATTGTTTGAGGATTGTCGATCTTGTACCCCGCTAGAACCGATTCTTCCTAGCTCGCGAACTTCCGATAGGCTCTACCCTCTCACCATCGACGAACAGTGTCCTACGAAAGGTCCCACAAACGTGGAAAAGGTGGTCACTTTGTTTATTAAATATTACTCGTCGTTTCGGTAATTGTGAGTAAACGGTTACATCTCAACGACTTTGATCGAGTTTAAGGGAGCAGATTCTTTTTTCGGGAAGCGATCCTTTTTTCGGGATCGCAAGGGTGGCGGATTCGCGGTCTCTTTTTCTCGATAATACGAAAATGGGGTGTTTCGGTAGTCAGAAATGATAGATGGAAGATCGATCCAGGGCGCTATCGCTATCAAAAGTACTTTTTTTTAGTTTACGAGGCGCAATTTTCATTGTTCGGCAGCATGTAGGTATGAAAATAGATACACGCCCAGTTGTATGCTTCGGTTAACGCAAATTATGCCTAGTGAACGAAAAAATAGGACTTTTGAGGGCGATAGCGCCCTAGATCGATCTTTTCATGAATTTAATTTGTGGAACAAAGCTTCATAGATCTCAAAATTACTGAACCCAGAGATTACTGAATTTAATAATTGCTGGAGCTAAAAGTTACTGAACTTAGAGATTGCCGAACCTACTAATTGGTGAACTAAAGGTTGCTCAATCTAGTCATTGCTGTACCTAGTGATTCGTGCGACTAAACATTATTGAATCTAAAAATTACTGAACTTAGTAATTGCTAAATATTGTAAATGGTGCACCTAAAAGTAACTAAATCCAGAAATTGATGAATCCACTAATTGGTGAACCTAAAGTTTGCAGAAACTAGTGATTGGCGAACCCAAAGATTACTGAATATAAAAATTGACGAACCTAAAAATTGGTGAACGTAGTAATTTGTGAACTTAAAGATTTCTAAATCTAGCAATTGGCGAACCTAGAGATTGCTGGTCCTAGTATTTGGGTGAGCCTTAAAATTTGTAAATTTAGGATTTCTTCAACCTAGTAATTTGGGAAACTAAAGATTATTGAATCTATAAATTGCTGAACTTAGTAATTGCTACATCTTGTAAATGGTGCACCTAAAGGTTACGAAATCCAAAAATTGATGAATCCAGTAATTGCTGAATCTAAAGTTTGCAGAATCTAGTAATTTCATACCCAAAGATTACTGAATCTAAAAATTTCTGAACGTAGTATTTTGTGAACCTAAAGATTTCTAAATCTAGCAATCGGTGAACCTAGAGACTGCTGGTCCTAGTATTTGGATGAACCTCAAAATTTCTAAATTTAGAATTTGTTCAACCTAGTAATTTGGGAAACTAAAGATTATCGTATCTAAAAATTGCAGAACTTAGTAATTGCTAAATCTTGTAAATGGTGCACCTAAAGTTTACTAAATCCACTAATTGGTGAACCTAAAGTTTGCAGAACCTAATAATTATCGAACCCAAAGATTACTGAATCTAAAAATTGGCGAACCTTAAAATTGGTGAACGTAGTAATTTGTGAACCTAAAGATTTCTAAATCTAGCAATTGGTGAACCCAGAGATTGCTGGTCTTAGTAATTGGATGAACCTCAAATTTATAAATTTAGAGATTGCTGAATCTAGTAATTTGTGGAACTAAAGATTATTGAATCTAAATATTGCTGGACTTAGTAATTGCTGAAACTTGTAAATGGTGCATCCAAAGATCACTAAATTAAAAAATTGATGAATCCACTAATTGGTGAACCTAGTTTGCAGAACCTAGTAATTGGCGAACCAAACATTTTCTTGTGTTACTAAAACAATGCAAATATTTTCGCGGTATGTCTTAGACCATAATTTGAGACCATAATTTCCTCATCGTGTTTAAAAGTAGTTTGAAAAGGTATATAAACAAATGGCTAATTTCTTTGTATTTGACTTTTACCGTGTCTAAGGAATGAAAATAGACCCAAAGTTAGGGTGAAAGATATTTGCAAAGTACCTGGAAAATTAATAGGAAATAAATTGTTAAATAAAGATCGTCGTCCACTTCTTCGGGAATGAAATGACCAAAATTTTTGGAGATTTTTCCAAGATTCTAAACAATTATTGTTCAATGTAGCAGGTCAAATTAGAATATGTGCGAAGTGCAGCAAAGACTGATTCCGAACGATAACAACAGGATTTAGTGTTAGCAGTTTTTCTGCACGACACGAGTGTCACACGAATGTTACGAGGGATTATCAAGTGATCGAAGCAATTAGTATGAGAGCCTCGAGGGAATGTCTGATTGAGATGCAGGACAACATCTTTAAGATGCTGAAAAGGTACTGCTGTCTACACAAACGTAATTCATAAAATAACTAAAAAAAGTTACTTCCTCGCCAACCCAATCATTTTTAATCAGATAATAAATTCAATAAATGTAGGTGAACACTGTTTAAAAAGTAATCGGTTGATCATGACTAGAAATTAATATGCACTATTTAAAGCATAAACTATATAAATTCATTATTAAACCTTTGGGTGCACCATTTACAAGATTTAGCAATTACTAAGTTTAGCAATTTTCAGATTCAGTAATCTTTAGTTCCTCATATTACTAGGTTCAGCAATCCCTAAATGTAGAAAATTTAAGGTTCATCCAATTACTAAGACCAGCAATCTCTAGGTTCACCAATTGCTAGATTTAGAAATCATTAGGTTCACAAATTATTAGGTTCAACAAATCCTAAATTTAGAAATTTGAAGGTTCATCCAATTACTAGGACCAGCAATCTCTAGGTTCACCAATTGCTAAATTTAAAAATATTTAGGTTCACAAATTACTACGTTCACCAATTTTTAGGTTCGTCAATTTTTAGATTCAGTAATCTTTGGGTTCGCCAATCACTGGTTTCTGCAAACTTCAGGTTCACCAATTAGTGGATTCATCAATTTCTGGATTTGGTTACCTTTAGGTGCACCATTTACAATATTTATCAATTACTAAATTCAGCAATTTTCAGATTCCATAATGTATAGTTCCTCAAATTACTTCGTTCAGCAATTCCTAAATTTAGAAAATTTAAGGTTCACCCAATTTCTAGGACTGGGAATCTCTATATTCATAAATTGCTAAATTTAAAAATATTTAGGTTCACAAATTACTACGTTCACCAATTTTTCAGGTTCGTCAATTTTTAGATTCAGTAATCTTTGGGTTCGCCAATTACTAGGTTCTGCAAACTGTATGTTCACCAATTAGTGGATTCATCAATTTCTGGATTCAGTAACCTTTAGGTGCACCATTTACAAGATTTAGCAATTACTAAATTCAGCAATTTTTAGATTCAATAATGTATAGTTCCTCAAATTACTTCGTTCAGCAATTCCTAAATTTAGAAAATTTAAGGTTCACCCAATTTCTAGGACTGGGAATCTCTATATTCATAAATTGCTAGATTTAGAAATCTTTAGGTTCAGAAATTATTACGTTCACCAATTTTTCAGGTTCATCAATTTTTAGATTCAGTAATCTTTGGGTTCGCCAATTACTAGGTTCTGCAAACTGTATGTTCACCAATTAGTGGATTCATCAATTTCTGGATTCAGTAACCTTTAGGTGCACCATTTACAAGATTTAGCAATTACCAAGTTGCTGAACTTATAATGTTTAGTTGCACAAATTACCAGGTATAGCAATTTCTAGGTTGAGCAACCTTTAAGTTCGCCAATTAGTAAGTTCAGCAACATTTATGTTCGCCAATTAGTAAGTTCAGTACCTTTTACGTTCAGCAATTACTAAATTCAGTAATCCTTAGGTTCAGTAATTTTGAGATTCATGAATCTTTAGGTCTACAAATTATATTCATGAAAAGATATTCATTTCTAACTTCTATTTTTTCGTTTTCGTTTACGTAATTTGCATTAATCGAAGCATACAATTGCTCATGTAGCTATTTTCATAGTCACATGCTGTCGCATAATGCAGATTACACCTCGTAAACGTAAAAATAGGACTTTTGATAGCAATAGTACCCTCGATCGATCTTTTATCTTGCGTTTTTGACTACTGAAACACCCCATTTTTGTATTATCGAGAAATGAGAACGCGAATCCCGCACCTTTGCAATCCTGGAAAAAGGAGTCTACTCCCTTAAGTACGTCAGTTTATTAGTTTCAGTTTAATAAAATAATTAACCCATTGCCTTACAATGTCGTGTCACACTGGCGATGAATTGACTATGCAATTAATTTCCTTTTTCAATCGAAATAAACTACTATTTTGCTTTCCTTAATGTACAGCTATTGGGAAACATACAGACGTAAAATAGATATAAAGTATCTCCTTCCTCATGAAATTAAGAATTACAAAAGAAATTTCAATCATCGAAATTGTCAACTAAATCTTAAGGCAAAGGGTTAAATAATTAAAAAGAATGTTTAGTTGGCACCACTGTCTTGCAAGCAACGCGTACATTTTTTTATTTCGCACAACGATACGTAATCTAATCATAACTGACGATAGACATGTTGTAGATGACGTGATTCAAAGAAATATAAATATGAAAATTAGAAACATTGTTCGAAACTTATCGGACCGCTCGAAATAACTCTGCGAGACGCTTTATCGAACAAACAATATCCGTTCCGGGACAAACTTGGAAGCAATTTAGCTCGCTTTATGGCAGTCGTTATTCTACAGGCTCGATCATGTGGCAGAGCATTTGCAATTAACTAGCCAGTTGTTGAATTGGTTGTAAACGGTATCGTTCGCGCGGCTTGATTCTGGGATTGTCTGCCGGCGGCTGTGTAAATGGGAATTTTATAACGATAGATATAGAGGATAGGATGAAAAGAAGAAAGGGAGGAACGAAAGGAACGGTAGCAACGGTAGCAAAACGTGGCTCTCTTATTTCATTAGCCAATCGAGCACAAATAAGAAATAGCGAAGTCTGAAGCCAGGTGACTCACGCCGAGCTAGACTCCAGCACGCGAGACCCGATTGCTTCTAAATAGCGATGCATATTATATGCGGCCACGGCCTCTCTGGAATACAGTACGAACGCTATAAAGGCTACCCTAAAAATCGATTAGAAACAATGCGTTTTACCAACGAAATGTTTCAGAGACTGCAGATTTCATGCATTTATGGCAGTAATGAGTTGGTGTCATTTAAAACAGTGAACGCGTTAGAAGAAAAATCGTACATGTGTTTCAGGTATCAATGAATATGTGTACAAAATTAGAATAAAAAAGGTTCAATAGTTCTTTCAAAAAAAATTCCTGAAAAACAGGTTTTACCAGAATGCTATTCGAAACTAGACTATCCGTTAAAGCGTGTTCGATACAAATAATTGTGACGCATGCAATTTTTAATATTTTGACTTGGAAAAAATCACATGTATACTTCAGATACCAGAAAACATGTGTAAAAAATTCCAATGCAAAAGGTTCAATAGTTGTGTCAAAAAAAATTCCTGAGTATTGGTTTTTACCAAAATGGTATTCGAAACTAGACTATCCCTTAAACCGCGTTCGATACAAAAAATGGTGACGCATGCAATTTTTAATATTTTTACTTGAAAAAAATCACATGTGTACTTCAAATATCAGGAAATATGTGTAAAAAATTCCAATGCAAAAGGTTCAATAGTTCTTCCAAAAAAAATTCGTGAATATAGGTTTTTACCAAAATGGTATTCGAAACTAGACTATCCGTTATAGCGTGTTCGATACAAAAAATTGTGACGCATACAATTTTTAACATTTTTACTTGAAAAAAATCACATGTGTACTTCAAATATCAGGAAATATGTGTAAAAATTTCCAATGCAAAAGGTTCATTAGTTCTTCCAAAAAAAATTTCTGAAAATTTGACTTTTACCAAAATGGTATTCGAAACGAGACCACCCCTTGAAGCGTTGTAATATCAGTTTTATAAAAATTCACTAGCGAAGATAAAATAAACATTGATCATACTTGATCGGTATGTACTTAATTTGATACTAATATCATACAAATACTTCATTTGATTGGCAGTTCATCGAGTTCGAGTACTGGTGACGATTGTATCTTTGCACCACTCGAAGCAATTCTCCCGGAACATCACGATCTTCTCCAGATAATGATATCTACATAGAGTCCGTAGTTGTCATTAAAACATACTCGGCTCGTAATTCTCAGATTGTTCGATTGCTAGACACCGAACTCGAATCCTCTTTCAGCCAAACTTCGATCTGTCCGCAACCTTGTCCTCTTTAGAATCTCCGTCCTCTGTCACCGGGAAACGAAAATAGAAGCAGACGGAATAAAAGTGTAAACTGAAGTGAGATCCGAACTGGTTGCACATCGACCGCTTTTTATCTTCCGGCGGAGCGACTTTTACCAACTGTTTCGTTGCGACGCTATCGGGCAAACTTCAGGGTTAACTTTGTAGCCGATATTTTCTATAATTTGGTTGCATTCTAACAAGGGAAGGACCCCAAGTGTCTGACTTCGATTTTCATAATTTTTTGTGAGACGATAGTATATGGACACCTGATTATGTCTGCAAAATATTAGGAGTAAATACTCAATAGTTTTAAAGATATAAACGATTTGCAGCTAAAGTTTTCGAAGTTCTCTTACAAGGGAAGAACCCCAAGTGTCCGACTTCGATTTTGATCATTTTTTTGTGAGACGATGGTATATGGATCCTTAATTATGTCTGCAAAATATTAGGTTTAAATACTCAATAATTTTAAAGATATGAACAATTAAACTTTCATACCTTGTTCATATACAGTGAACCGGATTAATATTTGGACGCTCTAAAAAAGGCGATACCTTTTTTAATATTGTACTATACGATTTAAACTTTTTTGGGGAGCTAGAGCAATTAGTTAATTACAAAAATTGCAATTGATCGGAATTGTAGAAAAATACTAAAACTTGCATTTTACATGGGCCATTTTTTTATATGGGCCTGTATTGAAAATTTAAAAAATACGTTTTGTAGATCTGTGTGAATTATATACACTGTGAAAGTTTCATCGATATAGGTTGATGCGGGAAAAAACGAGATTAGATTTGTTACAGATAGGGCCGAAAATCGTGAAAATCTGCCATTTTACCATCTTTAAACGTTTGTAACTCATTGCAACGTCGATCGATTTTGACGAAATTTTCAGAAAATGCTTAATTGACACAAATCTACAAAACGTATATTTTAAATTTTCAATACAAGCCCACATAAAAAAGTTGTAAAATGCAACTTTTAGCATTTTTTCTACAATTCCGATAAATTGCAATTTTTGCAAAAATTTCTTTTCACATCCTGTGGTAAACTAATTGCTCCAGCTTCCCAGAAAAGTTTAAATCGGATAGTACAATATTTAAAAAGTTATCGTCGTTTTTAGAGCGTCCGAATATTAATCCGGTTCACTGTACCATGATTTGCAGCTAGAATTTTCGAAGTTCTATTAGCGTTTTTTTCACTTCTTTTTAATTTGCATTTTCTTTTATGTCTATTACAAATTTATTTTGGTACTAATGTACATAATATAGGATGATATGCATCGTGCATCCAATCAAAACATAAAAAATCTCGGCATTGTGACTTTTTGTCTTTTATATCTTCAAGGAAGGCAACTTGATTGACGTTTAAAAATATTTCTCGTGATATAATATTGTTTTAAATTTCACACAATTTTCAAAGAAATACCTGCAATCTTTCAAATTTTGATTTACATTAACAATTTAGTGCAATTTGTCAGTATTTCTTCGTTTTGTTAATAAAACATTTCGAAGAAACGTCCGTCATGGTTTCCAAATTTTGTTTTTAAACGTTGAATGAATTATCCAGTTTGTTACGATCCTGGCTCACCGCGAGTCGAGAATATCGCAGTCGAGAAGTCCCAGGATCGAATCGTTCCTCGGTTGAACGTTGTTTCGGAACAATACGCTCGCCCGGAATCGGGAGAGCGGATCGCGTTTTATTGCCGAGGGGACTGTTCGCGGGTAGAAAACTTTTTGTCGATCGTGCCGTATATTTTTATCTTTATTCCGCAGAGGGTAGATACTGTATCGATCGTAAGTTTGAGTCCGACCCTCCGTTCTGGACGGGAAACGTATTGTTTTATGGAAATTCGATAGTTCCTCCCTGCGACACTCCGAAGATTCGGCTTCATTCTATAAGGGCTCGAGTATTTTGGGAATTACTGTTTTCAGGAATTTTTTTTCGAACAAGTACCAAACCTTTTGCATCCTAATTTTGCACACATATAAATTGGTACCCGAAAAACATGTGCAATTTTTCTCAAGTAAAAATATTAAAAATTATACGACCTACAATTTTTTGTATCGAACACGCCATAAGGGTAGTCTAGTTTCTAATATCATTTTGGTAAAAATCATTTTTCATGAATTTTTATTGGAAGAACTATTCAACCTTTTGCATTGAAATTTTTGACACATATTCATTGGTATCTGGAACATATGTGTGATTTTTCTTAAGCAACAATATTAAAAATTGCATTAGTTACAATTTTTTTCATTGAACACGCCATAAGAAGTGGTCTAGTTTCGTATACCATTTTGCTAAAAACCAATTTCACGAATTCTTTTTAAAGAAATATTGCACCTTTTGCATTGGAATTTTTTTACACATATTTCCTGGTGTCTGAAGTACACGTATGATTTTTTTCAAGCAAAAATATTAAAAATTACACGAGCTACAATTTTTTGTATTGAACACGCCACAAGAGGTGGTCTGGTATCGAATACCATTTTGGTAAAACCTAATTTTCACGAATTTTTTTTGGAAGAGCAATTCAACCTTTTGCATTGAAATTTTTTACACATATTCATTGGTATCTGGAACATATGTGTGATTTTTCTAAAGCAAAAATATTAAAAATTGCATGCGTTACAATTTTTTGTGAGGGATGGTCTGATTTCGAATACAATTTTGTTAAAAACCAATACTCAGGAATTTTTTTTGAAAGAACTATTGAACCTTTCGCATTGGAATTTTTTACACATATTTCCTGATATCTGAAGTTCACGTGTGATTTATCTCTAGCAAAAATATTAAAAATTACACGAGCTACAATTTTCTGTATCGAACACGCCATAAGGGTAGTCTAGTTTCTAATATCATTTTGGTAAAAACCAATTTTCACGAATTTTTATTGGAAGAACTATTGAACCTTTAGCATTGGAATTTCTTGCACATATTCATTGATATCTGAAACACATGTGTGATTTTTCTCAAGCACAAATATTAAAAATAACACGGATTATATAATTTCTAATAGAGTACGTTTTGAAATTGTGATTAGTAGACTGCGGAAGTTTATGCAAAATAGAAGGTTTGCGCAATCAGTTGCAAAACACAGGAGCTAAATATAAGCTTATATTCTTCATAAATAATGCTAATGTAAAAATGATATATTAATACTCTTCAAGTCTTTTAATATATTCACTGTTTTAATTTACGCTTGCTCATTTTTGTTATAAATGCATAAAACCCGTGGTAAAGTAATTAGTAATTGGTCCCCATCGCCTTTCAGAGTCTACGAAGACAATTATTATGATTTCGTCGAGATCGATTGATCGATCGCCTCGGCATTCGTATCGGCTGTTGACTCGGAACGTCGACGTGCTACTCGAGTAGAGGGACCGATAATTTCTATAAATAAATTATCCATTGAACAATAGCGTCGCCTCCGATTGAGAAACACTGCGGCGAGCGTTCGCAGACAGCGAGGCGCAGTGCTTACGCTAACATTCGCATAATACTCGAGGCCCAGATTGTATAATCGTGTTTCGCGATTTAAAAAACCGCGATCGATAAGCGCGAGCTCGATAACCGATAACCAGAAACCCGTCCCACCAGTAGCACTATCCTGATATCGAGATCGAGATCGAGAATCGCGAGTTTCAGCGAATCGATCGGGGACAATCCCGGGGATCGTTTATCTCGCGATCCAATTCCGTAGATCGGTGTTTTTCTTTCTATTTTTTAATCGTTATATTTATTACCGCGCGGAATGGCCTCGGCGATTACCATTTATTTGCATGCGGAATAACGGAATAATGATTTAATGATAGCGCAGCCGCACACGGCCGATTCATCAAACGCGAGCTTCGACTAGCCTCAGGAGCAAATAGAAAAACGGTTGAAAAACCTAGACTTTCGCAAAATGAAGATTACGGTTGTCAAGATTATGCTTCGCATACCGAATCATTTCTCAATTTTGTTGCAAAACAACTACTTGCTATTTGAACTATTTCATTTGAAATTTACTTCGAAGGACTTCAATTCACACAAAAGTTTCTTGAATGCTACAGATTTTAAACAATTTTGTTTACTAATTATTAGATTGCACATCTTTATATAAAATAGAAATATTCTACTTGAATTGCAATAACATGGAGCGAAATAGAAATTTATTTTCTTCAAATGACCCATTTTAGGTTTTTTATTTGACAATTATTGACATTGTAAAAAAAAGAACCTTCAATGCTACTGATTTTAAACAATTTTGTTTACTATTTATTAGACTGCGAGTCTTTATGCAAAATAAAAATATTCTACTTGAATTGCAACAAAATGGAGTGAAACAGAAATTTATTTTCTTCAAATGACCTATTTTAGGTTTTTTATTTGACAATTATTGACATTGTAAGAAAAAGAACCTTCAATGCTACTGATTTTAAACAATTTTGTTTACTATTTATTAGACTGCGGGTATTTATGCAAAATAAAAATATTCTACTTGAATTGCAATAAAATGGAGTGAAATAGAAATTTATTTTCTTCAAATGACCCATTTCAGATTTTTTATTTGACAATTATTGACATTGTAAAAAAAAGGACCTTCAATGCTACTAATTTTAAACAATTTTGTTTACTGATTATTAGATTACAGATCATTATGCAAAATAAAAATATTCTACTTGAATTGCAATAAACTGGAGTGAAATAGGAATTTATTTTCTTCAAATGACCCATTTTAGATTTTTTATTCGAGAATTATTTATATTGTAACAAAGAGGACCTTGAATGCTATTGATTTTAAATAATTTTGTTTACCGGTTATTAGATTGCAGATCTTTATGGAAAATAAAAATATTCTACTTCAATTGCAATAAACTGGATTTATTATAGGAGTTTATTTTCGTCAAATGACCCATTTTAGTTTTTTTATTTGAGAATTATTGAAATTGTGAAGGTGTTTTCATGTGAATTTATTGAATATATTTTTTTACTTCTGTATATATTATAGTAAAAATCGCACAAAATATAAATACAAATCTTGTTATTTTTATAATACTATACACATCGGTATCTTTTGATGGTCGGTAGGTTTAGTGTTAATATAATATTTTTAAATTCTTCTAATGTTTTCACTGTTTGAAATTACATCTCTCCATTTTTGTCCTAAACGCATAAAATCCGTAGTCTACTTGTGGAACTTTATATTTGTTTTTAACTAAAAAATAAGACTTTAATTTTTAATCGGATTATTAAAATGAAAATGATTATTGTCATCGGATCTGTATGCAACGAGGACAGCGTTACGTTATTTCAGACTTGTTCAAGATACGAAAACGAAATTAAAAATAATATTCGCACGGTTAATTAACTGGATTAACAATAGAAGCGTTCCACTTCAACTTCGTCAGTAACGCCTGTCAATAATGATTCAACTTTACATTATCGAAGGTCTTGAATAAATATAGTCCCGGGACTACGCAGGCTGAATAGACTATAATTACGCCGGTACATGGTTCGCACGATTATTTCTTCCATCTGGACACGCCATAATTTCTCCAAATATTCTCAAGAGAATTCGTCCACGAGATTCGAGATTGTCGATTATTATTTCTATACGACACCCTATAGATTTTCTTCGATATTCTTGTAGAGTATGAAAATACGAATCCAAAGAGTACCATGATCATACCATTGCGATCATTCAGTTCCGAGATATTCCTATCTGAAAGGAACAAACCTAACTCAAAATGTTACCCTTTAAACACGAATATCTGGAGATCGAGTGATCGCAATGGTACGTTCATGGTACTCGTTGGATTCGTCTTTTCACGCTCTACAAGAATATCAAAGAATATCTATAGGGTGTCGCACAAGAAACCGTAAATCTCCCGTGAACTTGACCAGTTCCCTGGTCGCGGGACGTTGTATAATAGATCGGGGCCCGAGCGAGGAGTAGCGGGTGCAAGAAGGTCCGGCGAGTTTCCGAGCGGAGCGGAACCGAGCGTTTTCACGTTCAAAGACGCGAAACCAATCGGCTGTTCGATCGGAACGAAATTTCCAAGGGTCGGTCGGGCGCGGGGGATCGGAAACGAGCGCTTCGGGGCTTCCAGACCGGCGAAAAATAGTCTTGCCCTGGCGTGTCTCGGTAACTCGAACGAAACCAATTCGCCCGGGACGGGCTTTAATCGCGTTTCAAGCGAGAATAAACGACCCAACCTCGACGATCCTCTCGCGTGCATCGTCCAGGCCCGCGCGCGATCAAGTTCAACGACCGTAAATTTTATTTACGAAAATCCACCAACGAGACCGGCCGCCTCTCTCACTCTCTCTTTCTCTCTTCCTCTCTTTCTCTCTTCTATACACAGCTCTAAAACCGTGATGGCAGCCGAGTGTGTTCGGTTCTCTCTCTCTCGTTTCTCCCTCTTTCTCTCTCTGTTTCTCTTGCCACTTGACAGCGAGTTTAACGCGCCTATATCGACCCGCCACCGGAGATCGCATAAAGGGGGCCCCCCTACTCGCGATTTGCTTAAGCAAACCTAACGGTCTGATACTTCGGTCACGATTCAACAGAAAGAAACGTGTAGCATCGATCGCGGCTTCCAGACCACTCCTTCGCAGACTAAAAACGGATTATCTTGCGACACTCCGAGATATTGTACAGTGGACGAAATTTCTATGAGCACTCGCTATCATTTGTATCCAAGTGTTATCGCACGACGCACTTCAGAAGGTTTTAGAAAGCTCCAGACTAAAATTAAAATGTTTTTGCATTGATCGTGGATTTACCGTGATTTCATCCCTTTTGGCGAAAGATTCGTTTGCAGGATTGCAAGGGTGCGGGATTCGCGTACTCATTTCTTGATAATACGAAAATGGGGTTTCTCGGTAGTCAAAAATGATAGATGAAAGATCGATGTAGGGCGCTATCATCGTCGGAAGTCCTATTTTTTCGTTTACGAGGCGTAATTTGCATTATTCGACAGCATGTCGCTATGGAAATAGCTACTTGCGCAGTTGTATGCCTCGATTAATGCAAATTACGCCTCGAAAACGAAATAATAGGAGTTTTGAAGGCGATAGCACTCTAGATCGATCTTTTCATGAATCTGATTTGTGGAACTAGCGATCCGCGAATCTCAAAATTACTGAACCCAGGGATTACCGAATTTAGTAATTGCTGTACCTAAAAGTTACTGAACTTAGAGACTGCTGAACCTACTAATTGGTGAACTTAAAGGTTACTGAACCTAGAAATTGCTATAACTAGTAGTTTGTGCAACTAAACATTATTGAAACTAAAAATTGCTGAACTTAGTAATTGCTAAGTCTTGTAAATAGTGCACCTAAAGGTTACTAAATCCAGAAATTGATGGATTCACTAATTGGTCAACCTATAGTTTGTAGAACCTAGTGATTGACGAACCCAAAGAGATTACTGAATCTAGAAATTGCTGAACGTTGTAAAGTCTTATTTTTTCATTTACAAGGCGTAATTTGCATTATTTGGAATCATACAACTGCGCATGTAGGTATATTCGTAGCTACATGCTGACGAATAATGCAAATTACTTCTCCTAAACGAGAAAATAGGACTTTTGTGGGCGATAGCACCCTAGATCTATCATTTATCTAGCGTTTTTGACTACTGAAATACCTCGTTTCTGTATTATGAAGAAGTGAGAACGCGAATCCCGCACTCTTGCAATCCTGGAAAAAGGAGTCTACTCCCTTACCACTAAACCTACCACGAGGGGTGAAATGACCCATTTTAGATATTTTATTTGACATTTATTGAAATTGTAAAGGTGTTTTTAACCTTTACGAACTTAACCTTTATGAACTTAAAACATAAAATTTTCGTTTTTTGTTGATGATTTATAAACTTGAACTTGTTTTATATAATGTAGCTAATCAATAAACATTTTGTTATATTGCAACCATATTTTATTATTATTATTATTATTATTATTATTATATATATATAATACACACACACTTGTAACTAATATAGTGCTGGAGTAAAAATCGCACAAAATATAAATAAATTTAATCTTGTTATTTTTATAAAACTATACTACACAGTCACTTTCGATGGTCGGTAGGTTTAACGTTAACGACTTTGTTACATTAAAAGCAGCGTTATACCACAATCTCGAATTTTTCAAATCTTTTGAACGAATGCATAAAGATCCTAGTCAGAACGCTCAATAGTCTTTGGATCGCGAAATCCTTGAGTCTTAAAATCTTCTCAAATTTCTAATTACCGCAATCACAGCTAATTGCGACAGGCAATTAAGAGAAACGTGCCACGCGCGTTTTCCGTTTAACGAGCAAAAAAAAATTGTCGGTGCCTTGACATTGACGGTCTCCTCTTCTCTCTCTCTCTCTCTTTCTCTCTCTTTCTCTCTTTTTCACGGACTCTCCTTATTTTTAACGAGTTCGCAATTACATCCAATCGAAGGCTGTCGTTCCGCGCAGCTCGTCGAGCGTAATAAACGTTAATGTCATTGTTTCCGCTGAAATTCGACTCGCTTTTGTATCGGCGTATGCATGCGCTCCGTGTGTATTTGCGTGTACGCCTGTAGAAATTTTTTGGGAGGCTGTCCTGCGTGTCCGGAGGCCTTCGTTGTGTGCGTGTGTGCCATTAAACAATTTCCGGGGCACCCTCCGATGTGTGTTTTTGTTCCGTGTAGCTGCATTCTCGTTGCATATTTATTAGACGTCACGCCCGATAACAATCGGTCGATTGTTTAAATTCCTCGTATATACGACACGGTTCCTCTTCGCTCGATGCACGATTGTTTGCGCGAACAAGCGTTTTTATTCAGAATATACACACACCCGAGGATCCGCTAGCGAGTGTTGCGAGAATTTTATGGTTGCCCATTGACGCCTTTGATGGATGAGATTGGCTCCGGAGAATGCTTTCATCTTCTCAGAATCCAGCGCAATATTCGACCATCGATATAAATTGTCAGCTTTTAGGCGATTACGAAAATTGTAACGCATGAATTCGGTGAACATTTTTCGGAACATTCGCAACAAATCGATGATTACTTGTTTATTTGTTATTATTTATTTATGGGAGTTTTCCCAGTGTGTCCGTGACATTTTTCCCAGTAAAATGATACCCAACACGACCCAATCTGCTTCGTAGTTTCCTGTATAATCCACGATAGAGTAGAACCTGTATGAAGGTTCATCAGGGGCCCATTCAAAGACCCATAGAACAGCGACAAAAAATCGTACGTCAAGTTCCGAAGACTCGTTCGAAAGAGGAGATTTCGATCTTCAAATCCGTGGAAAATCCATGTAAGAGAAATATTTTATAACGTTTTCACAGACGATTAAACTTGTACCATTTTCGACGAAAATCGTAAAAATGTGACTCCAGTTTTCCATCGACTATAGGATGACGAAATTTTTGTGGAGAAAGTGACTGATGGGACTCGAAAGTAGATACTTAAAGCTTTAAAATCAACCTAGTACGGTCGTTCTACGATTTTTCTTTCCAAAGTTATAGCAGTTTGAAGACCAAAGATATCCTAGGTTCGGATAACCGAGGTTCCACTGTATCGTGGATTACGGGAGTAAATATGAACCGATTTGTGTCGTGTTTGGAATCATTGTAACCAGAAAAGAGTGACGAATATGTCGGGAAACGTTGCACAAGAAAATCATTAGTGGCAAAACAGTTCTGCAGAACAAATTGGATTAAATATATTTATCTGATTCATGACAAGAGTTGAATAAAACGCGGTTTCAAAAATACATTTTGATGCTTGCGGAATGTGTATTTGAAATCTCTGGGTGCTCGTTCTGTAACCTAATATATGTGGGCGCGGTGCAGCGTTCGCGTTCAAGCCGGCTCGTAAAATATCAGGGTCGTGCGAAAATTTCCGCGACTCTTCTCAATGTTTACAAGCGATCGTCGATCTTCCGTGTCCTTTCTCACGGGTTCGCAACGGGGATTGGCGCACACCGTGTCGGCGTTTTCTATGCGAGTATTATGCGAGGAACAGGAGCGGTTGTTATACAAGCGAGCAAACGGCGAACTATGAAAAACCTGTTCTCCTCGAAAGCGCGAATAGATCCGCGTTTTTTTACACCGTTCTGATCCCTAACTCCCGTACGAAACTGACCTCCTATCATCGCGATTACGCTATCCGAGTCGCGGTACACGATTCACACAATGGAGATAATCAAACAGCATCGACATCAGTGTATCGATCAGAGTAAATCGATGATAACTTGTTTATTTATAATTATTTATTTACAAAGACTTTTACCAGTGTATCGGCGACAGTTTTCCGTTTAAAATGATTCCAAACACGACACAATTCGGTTTATATTTACCTCTGTAATCCACGATACAGTGGAACCTCGATTATCCGAACCGAGGATATCTTTCATCTTCAAAGTGCTACAACTTTGCAAAGAAAAAATCGTAGAGCGACTGTACTTGGCTCATTTTAAAGCTTGAAGCATTTACTTAAAAATTTCATTATTCAGTTTCTTTAAAAAAATTTAATAATATTTTATTTTGCTTATGATAACTTGTTCATTTCTAGTTACTTATTTATGGGACTTTCACTAGTGAATCGGCGACAATTTTCTGTTTAAAATGATACCCAACACGACACAATTCGGTTCATATTTACTTCTGTAATCCACGGTATAGTGGAACCTCGATTATCCGAACCGACGATATCTTCAATCTTCAAACTGTTGTAACTTTGTAATGAAAAATCGTAGAGTGACCCTACTGGACTCATTTTAAAGCTTGAAGCAACTACTTTCAAATCCCAGCATTCACTTTCTCGAAGTCAATTAAATCGATAAGCCCAAGGTGCTGATAACTTGTTTATTTCTAATTATTTATGTATGGGATTTCTACCAGGGTATCCGCGACAGTTTTCTGTTTAAAATGATACCAAACACGACCCAATTCGGTTCATAATTACCTGCGTAATCCACGATACAGTGGAACCTCCGCTATCCGAACTAGTCGATGTGGACTACAAGTGTCTCGTTCAAAGGCCCATAAAACAGAGACAAAAAATCGTACATCAAGTTTCAAGGGCTCGTTGTAAAGAGGAAGCTTCAACCTTCAAGTCTGGGATGGTTTGATTCTCGAAAGAAAATTTTTAAGCCCTGCAGCGTCATGCGAATTTAAACAATTTTTATATATTCTCGATCGTTCGAGTTAGCAAAATATTGTAAGTTTCACTAGAACTCCCGGTAGTGTTGCTGAAGTAGCACGTCCTCTATTACGAGGGGACTCGAGCCTGCAGGCAGAGGCAGTCTAAAAAGAGAAAAGCCTAAGCGAATTGTCCAGTGCTGTGAAACTCAATTTGCCTGTCTTCGCAGGCAGTTCGGGCCGGATGGACAACAATGTTGAACGAATAATTGCATGTACCGTTATCGAAATCGGCCGGTCGACGCTCACAGTGCAAAATAGGAAAGTGCATCGGATGCGGCGGACAGAAGCTGCGTGCGTAGAGCCGATGAACGCTCTGGCAGCGCAGCCTATCGCATTCTACGTGTCTACCATCCTTTTTGCAAACATCGCCGCTGTTCCATCGGGCATACTAACTTTCGCGCTACATATTATCGCGCGGCCGGGTCCGGCTCGCTTTCTTTCCGACTGTGCTTCGTTTTTCAGACACGCCGAGAGGATCGTGCATCGTGATTTTTCATTGGTCACCGCGATATTCGCGAATCACGTTTCCCTCGGTTTCATCCGCCTTCCTCGCTTGTCCTCGCGAGTTTCTCGGTCAGGCAACCAGCACAGCTGATGCCGGCTAGATACTATATAATTAGAAAGTATACGCGCACCGCCATGTGGCTCGGTTTAAGGTGGAGCCCACAAATACTGTCCGTAAATCTACCGAGAAGCGACCAAGGGCCGTTCGCAGTCTCTTCTTTCCTCGATCTTCCTAAAGAGAGTAAAACTTTCTCATACTTTTATATGTAGACATATTACCGACACTTTCCCGAGCAAAATGAGTCCGAACACGACACAATTCGGTTTATATTTACTCCCGTAATCCACGATACAGTGGAACCTCGGTTATCCGAACCTAGGATATCTTTGATCTTCAAACTGCTATAACTTTGGAAAGAAAAATCGTAGTACGACCAAACTTAGCTCATTTTAAAGCTTGAAGTGTGTACTTTCGAATACCATCAGTCACTTTCTCCACAAAAATTTCGTCATCCTATAGTCGATGGAAAACTGGGGACACATTTTTACGATTTTCGTCGAAAATGGTACAAGTTTAATCGTCTGTGAAAACGTTACAAAATGTTTCTCTTACATGGATTTTCCACCGATTTGAAGATCGAAGTCTCCTCTTTGGAACGAGTCTTCGAAACTTGACGTACAATTTTTTGTCGCTGTTCTATGGGCCTTTGAATGGGCCCCTGATGAACCTTCATACAGGTTCTACTGTATCGTGGATTATACAGGTAACTACGATGCAAATTGGGTCGTGTTGGGTATCATTTTACTGGGAAAAATGTCACGGATACACTGGTAAAAGATTCATAAAGAAATCATTTAAAAGGTTATCATCGTTTCACATTTATCATCAATTTTTTATCGGGCTTCGAATCAAGAGATCGAGGTGTAGCGTCTGTGTGCGATGTAAGCGGCGTTTCGGTCCCGAATTTTTCGCATATATCGAGACATTACTGCGGATCGAATTAGTCACGGTTTGGCGGACGACCGACCACAGTCGGACGGGTCTAAAAAGTCTAAAAATTCTGGGGACCGAAAGATTCGTGTCTCGATTACAGGGGCCGATGAGCACGTCCGGTCGATTTGGCTCAGCTAGACGAAAAAGGGGTGTCCCGAGAAGTCTGGGCGAAGTTCAGGCATGAGTGACTTCGATTTGATCCTTTGCCTCGGCTCACTCTGCTCAAACTCTCGCAGGATTGTTGGTTAACGTCCTGGGGTCAGATGAAAGCCAGGGGGCGATGAAATTGCTGAATAATTAACACCCTAAGTGCCCGACAGCGACCCTAAAATTCCCGCAAAATCAAAATAATTACGAAGAAAGTTAAGATTTATCATTAGACTGTGGATTTTTATGCAAAATAAAAAGTTCAAGACACAGGAGCAACATAGACATTAATTTTACTTTTTAATAATTTTAATAAACCCAAAGTAACATAATAAGATTAAACAATTTTTCAAATGCTTTCACAGTTTTCTTATTTTTATTGTCGTATACATGCATAAACTGTTTGTATTGTAAAAAGTCTTAACAAAATCCTGATGAAACTGTAGGCACGTTAGAATAGTCAAATTATTAAAAAGAATATATATTTTCATTTAGTTTCTGCTTCCTGCAATTAACTAAAATTCGATTCACAACTTGAAACAATGTTTAAAATTTTTTTAAACGTTTTCACAGTTTTTTTATTTTAATTGTCATACCAAGGAATAAATTATGAAACATAATTGAAAACAGGTCTGATAATGTTTGATGACATTATTAAAAAGAATATATATTTTCGTTTAATTTCTGCTTCCTGCAATTTGAAACACAACTTGAAACATGTTCGATCATGTTTGTTGATGATCATGTCCTCCACTTAAAAAAAAATGTTTAAAAATCTTTTAAACGTTTTCACAGTTTTTAAAAATTTTAATTGTCATACTGTACATAAAACTGTAGGCAAATTAGAATAGTCTCAACTTATTAAAATTATTAATACAAGGATTAAATTATGAAACATATTTGAAAACAGGTTTTTTATAATGTTTGATCAAATTATTAAAAAAAAATATATATTTTCGTTTAATTTCTGCTACCTGCAATTTGAAACACAACTTGAAACATGTTTGATCGAATGTCCTCCACTCGAAAAAAAATTGTCGAACACGTAAATTGACATTACCCGATAATAGAATGTAAAGAATGATTGTTAGATATCGGTGAGAGATAACTATGCGACAGAGTGTTGATTCACACGTATCGATAGATTTTATGTTACCAGCCTACCTGTAACCTACAACATTAACGAGCTATAACGGGAGGGAGAATTTTGTAATCGCGTCTTTTTGCATGACATGTTTCCGTCGATAAAATTAATATGTTGGGAAAGTATTATCGGTTCTCGTGCTGTGCTCTTCAGCAGCCCACGCGTCGCTGTTTGCAGTAAATTTGTTTTATCTGGCTGGTATCTGTGTTTGCAAAACACTTGACCTGATATGAACCTTCAAAGTCGGCGGGGATTGAACGTTCCCATGTTTTATCAAAATTCTGGCGTAACACGTCTCGCGTGCCCACCACTTGGACCAAATAAAAACGAAATAATTTCGCATTCGTACAATTTTTTAAAAATAATTACGCATTTACAAAATTTTTACAAATAATTTCGCATTTACAAAATTTTGAAAAATAATTTTGTTTGCTTTGGAAGGTCAGAATTGTTATAATTTTATCTAGTTATTGTTAGTTATTGTTTAGTCGGTCTTTTGGTATTTTTTTCTGCCCTTTGTCTTTTTCCTGCAACTATTTTCACCGTTTCTGTTTATTAAGTTTTTCTATTAATTTTACAATCATAAAATTGTTAGAAATAATTTTGCATTTACAAAATTTTTAAAAATAATTTAGTATGCTTTGAAAGATCAGAATTGCTGTAATTTTACCTAGTTGTTAATTATTGGTTAGTAGCTTTTTTTGGTGTTTTTTTGAGTTCTTTGTTTTTATCTCAGCAACTATTTTCACCATTCCTATTTATTAATTTTTTTCTACTAATTTTACATTTATAAAATTTTCAAAAATAATTCTGCGTTCGAAATTTTTTTAGAAATAATATTAAAAATTATTTTTATCATTTTCACCGTTTATCGTTCAGTTTCTCTTCCGGGTTCGTTTTGCAGCGTTCCTCCGTTTTGCAGCAGATGCTCCAATCATTTTTCCAGTTCGTTTACATTCATCAGCCCCTACAATTAGAGTCTAAGCACGTTGAAAAGTGAAAGAGTCTCTCCTCTTGTCAGACGTATCTAACGGCGTGTCTCGCGAAGCACGACAGAAAAATAATGTCAAGGAAGCGGCTGTTCGTGTCGAAAAGAAAGAAAAAAAAGGAACAGAACCTAGAGAGAGAGAGGAAAAAATGGATTTTCGTCGATAGCCAGTGTGCGGTAGCCGTGCGTAACCGGTCTCTCGTTCTCTCTCGTTATTTACGATTCCTCGATAAGCACTTGTTCCTCATGACTCACGGCGAGAGGCTTGCCTCGGTTGTCTGATTCTATTGCAACGCTGCAACCTAGCAGATCCGACGAACCCAATGACAATTTACTGATTGAAAACAAACAACTACAATTGCACCGATTCGATTTTCCAGACAGTGGAATTACTCAACGATAGAGTTTTGAAATTTTCCCTAGATATTGTTGTAGAGCACGAAAAGACGAGTCCAACGACTATAATGACCGTACCATTACGATCATTCGATCTCGAGATATTCGCATGTGAAAGCGACAAACCTAACCTACATCTTACATATGCTTTTCTCTTACATTTTGTTGTAGAGCAAGAAAAGACGAATCCAACGAGTATAATGACCGTACCATTGCGATCACTCGATCTCGAGATATTCGCGTGAGAGAGCAACAAACCTAACATAACCTTACATTTCAGATATAAATATCTTGAGATCGAATGGTCGTATTGATACGTTCATGGTACTCGTTGGAATCGTCTTTTCAAGCTCTACAAGAACATCGAAGAAAATCATACGATTGCGAAAAAACATCGGTGACCTTGTACAATGATATTCTTTTCACTATTATACGTACAGAAATCCTGAGATGGTATGACGTTGTTCTGAACATTTTTACGAGTATAAACGGGATCCTTCGAGCACGCATAACGAGTTTGGTGAATTCGTGCTTTTTGGCAACGACGGTTCAGTTAAATGGCGTGCCACTGTACGGCAAAACGCGTTAGCACTATCGCTGGCGCGAGTGCATCGCGCGCCGGAGTGCATGGACTGCACTTTCCGCGCGTCCCCGCCCCGCCGCGCCGCGTTTTCGCTTTTAAAACATGCTTCGAGCATTACAGTGCCGCGTTGTGCATGCACACTGCTCCGAGCAAATAGGGAGGAGCCATCTTGTCCCGATGATTTACATGAGATCTTGGCGACTCCTCCGCGCGGAATTGATATGCACAAGTACACGCCCGCATGTACGCCCGTTGCACCATGCACCGTTGCGTGATGCACCTAGTGCATGTACATTGTCTATGTGTGCTACTGTTCCGATAATTCGTCAAAAATCATTCTACGAAAAAGATTTAATCTATTGTGGCTCTGTCACAGTTAAGTGACCGCTATTAGCCCCAGGTAATATCACAGCCACCCCATTATTAATGGGGATGGATTTTATGCATTTATGACAAAAAGGGCTACGTACAATTTAAAACTGTGGACGTATTAAAAAGATATTTTAGGGCCGCCAGTGTATTAGTTTCACCTTAATATGATATTTAAAAGAAGAAAGAAAACTTCATTTGGCTCCTGCATCTTGCAATCGATGCAAACATTTTTTATTTTGCATAAAGATTCGCAGTCTACTTATTAGTTTTACTAATTAATTATATTTATATTTCTTTCTTATAAACAGTTCGACAGTTCAAGTTTGCAGAAAGTAATTTTAACAAATATTTCGTTTACACTGATTTTCTCACAATTACGGGATAAGTGTCCACCATTACCCCCAGGCGTGTAAGACATAAAAATTATCTTTCGTATACTTAATAATATCATTGAATAAATCTCTAGAAAATTAATTATTTTTAGATTCTACAGACAGTTGGACATTTCAAGCTTGGAAAAAGTAATTTCTAATCAATATTTCGTCTAGATTTTTTCACAATTACGGGATAAGTGTCCACCATTACCCCCAGGCGTGTAAGACATAAAAATTATCTTTCGTATATTTAATAATATCATTGAATAAATCTCTAGAAAATTAATTATTTTTAGATTCTACAGACAGTTCGACATTTCAAGCTTGGAGAAAGTAATTTCTAATAAATAAAAATAAAGCCAACAGTGATTTTCTCACAATTACGGGATAAGTGTCCACCATTACCCCCAGGCGTGTAACACATAAAAATCACCTTTCGCCTACATTAATAATGTCATTGAATAAATCTCTAGGAAATTAATTATTTTTAGAACCCACAGACAGTTTGACAGTTCAAGCTTGGAGAAAGTAATTTCTTATAAATAATAATAAAGCCTACAGTGATTTTCTCACAATTACGGGATAAGTGTCCACCATTACCCCCAGGCGTGTAACACATAAAAATCACCTTTCGTCTACATTAATAATGTCATTGAACAAATCTCTAGGAAATTAATTATTTTCGGAATCCATAAATAGTTCACTTTTACAATAAATAATTTCAAATTTTCATCTTCTGTAGTTTTATTAGAAGCTTAAGTGGCCGTCGTTACCCACATCCAGCTTGATATTTTCGAATCGCAGTGCGAAGTTGATCGGGACGGGAACAATCTGAGGAGAATAACGTGTTCCTTTGTCTTCGCGGTGCGTATCGGCGCTGTTCGCAATGCGATATTCAACGAGATGCATCGCCGATGGTAGTCGCGCATCGGACAGGCCCGCTCGATAATCACCTGGAGTGTGTACGTGCTATTGTGCCGGATCCTCCTCAGCTCGCGGGCTGATTAAAATTCATAGAAAGTGCAAATTAACCGTGACGCTTACGGCCAGGTGTTCCTGGGAGGGCAGGGAGAAGCTAGGATTCCATACGGACCCCGATACACACTCCGGTCGAGTGCGTGACTAAAGCCTCGTCTCCGAGCACGTTCGTCAGCTCGTCCATACGTGTTGCGACTCTGCTCGCCTACTTATGCAGGGTACACACTGTTCTAGACCTGTCCGCGAACTGCTCCCAGCAAACCAGATATTATTATTGCACTGTGTCCGCGGCGCGACTCGCAAACATCGAGCAGAATCACGCTGAGCAGCCCGTTTAATAAAAATTATTATTCGGATGACAATCACAATGCACTTTTTCTTAGATATTCTTGTAGAGCACGAAAAGACGAATCCAACGAGTACCATGAACATACGATTACGATCGTTCAGTCTCGAGATATTTATATCTGAAATGCGCGTTCGAGTTAGGTTTGTTGCTTCACTCACGAATATCTTCAGATCGAATGATCGGAATGGTATGGTCATGGTACTCTTTGGATTCGTCTTTTCATACTCTACAAGAATATGGATGAAAATATATAGGGTGTCGTATAACAATAATATCCATCATTTTGAAAAATGATTCTTCCCGCTGTTATATGTGCCTATTCCTTCAGACAGATATACGTACAGTCGTTTTAAACCGTTTTCGATCATATAAATGTTTCTAATAAAATTCCCGACGCTTCGCCTGAACGAACGGCGTTGCTATTCGCGAACTAGTTCCCGGTAACAACCCAGAGCATTCGAATTAGCGGTACTGGTCAGTGACGCCCGTGAGTTAGCAAGAACTGCGGCTGTTTTGGCACGATTCGCGGATATTGTGCAACACCGATTCCGCTCGGGAGCTCGATGTCACCGATAATTATCTAGAATCAAGCGACGCAGAGCCGCAGATCAGGATTTATTTCGAATGCTTCGCGAATGTTTCTCGTACAGCGAACCGTTCCAACTCGAAATTCGGACGTCTTTTGCTTTCCGTGTGAACACGAACGCGCGGCGGTTGGCGTGTCGAGCCTCGATTATACACGATATCGCGAATTAATGCAACAGAGTCGCCTTGAGTCGCTCGGAACGCCTGAAACTTTTTTTGCCCGCGTCCGCAGAAGACTTCGCCGGCAATGGAATGTAGATGGGAACGTGTAGGTAATTGTCTCGGGACGAAGGCTGTGCACTGTTACACTCCGATTTTGCTAGTTGTTTTTTTCCCTCCATGGCGGAATCGGGACTCGCCAAGGAGAATCACTCGGGGCCGGACGAAACGCGGTTAAGTCGCTCGGATATTCCTGAAATTCAGTTTTCTTTAAAATTGTTAAGAAGCAACGTTAATCTTTACTTTGCATAAATAGTCGCCGTATATTTATTACAGCAGTGGGGTATACTTTACTCTACCGAACTCCCAATTTTTGCCTTTCTCCTGTAAATTATTATGTATTTGGTATGTAAACCAGTAGATTTTTATCCGGAGAACCTGCAGGTCGAAGTTTCGATCCTGTAGGATCAATGGTTCAGGAGTTATGCTTGCTTGAAGTTGAGCAATTTGCAATCTTTTTGACAGGTAAGGCGCCGCCATATTGGTTTGCGGTAACGATCGCGCGCCGCTTACCGAGAAGAACCACTAGATGGCAGCATATGGCAGCGCGCTTACCTGCCAAAATCACTGCAAATTGCTCAACTTTGAGAGACCATAACTTCTGAACCATTGATCCTACAGGGTCGAAACATCGATCTGTAAGTTCTCCGGGTACAAATCTACTGCATTATATACCAAATACATAATAATTTATAGAAAAAAAGGCAAACATTTTGAGACCGGTATAGGAAAGAGCAGCCCAGCAATGAATAGGTGAAAAATAAGACGGTAGAAATAGACGACTTTCACCCACGATGGTTGTGTCTGCGGTGACCCACAATTTTTGTAGAGCAGTATTTTTACAATTTTTAGTTACTATTTTAATTCGAATATTTTTAAATCATATACAGGGTGTACCATTCTAATAAAGATTACTCTGTCATTAGCAGTCCGATCGGAAATGTTTTTATCAGGCATAACATGGTTTCAAGAGAGCTTTCACGTGATTACAGCAAATTTTTCGTCAACTCTTTTTCCCCATGATTTTTCAAGGTCACCTTCAATTTTTTGCGAACACACCTATCATGTTTTTACGTCAATTTCTTATTTACGACATAAAAAAGATTGCAAAAGATTGTTTTAATTTTCGTTTACGAAAAAATTTGCTGTAATCACGTGATCAGATCAAGCGAAGTCGTGCAGTATTCTCTGAATTTTAATGTAAAAAATCTCAAAACATTTTTTTCATAAGAAATTGGGACCACCTCGATTTTTAAAATCGATTTATTTGTATATGTATTTTTGAATTCGCAATATTCTGGCTCGAGACGAACCTTCGACGACCTACGGCGGCCCAGAACCGGGTCTCTAAGTGTGCTCCCATCGATTATGGGATTTTATTTTCCGTGAATAATCGTCGAGAGATTCGGTAAGACGTACCAACACAACGAGCCATGTTATCGTTCCCAGCTAACGCTGTCGCGGATAAGCCTCGGGAAATATTTACCAACGAAACTGACATACCCTTTGTCAATGGAAGGGGCCCGGCCGAGCCTCGGGAGGACACGGTTACGCCATTGTTAGCCGAAGAAAGATTATCACCGTGATCCGTTCTTTGTTCGAACTCGGCCGGTTTACAGAGACGGCACGAGTCCGCGAAGTCTCGACGTAGATATTCAAGATTAAAAAACAAACGGTCCTTGCCACTGTTAACACTGATAGCTGCACGTCTGCCAACCGAGAAAATACAAAAAACTCGTCAATAGTGCACATAAAAAAGATGCATTATTTACGAGGCACTGGAACCGGATAAAAATTTATTTCTTCCTTCAATGATGTAATTAGTTTAATAACGAATCTCAAGAATAATTTTAGTTATTAAAAATATTGTTAACATTATTCAATATGTTGATATCTAATCAGTGTTAATAAACATTTAAGTACTGTACGAGGTATTATACCAATCTTATATTCATAAAAAGAAAAAGATGAATATACAGGGCGATTCAATAACTATGAACACTTTGAATATTGCCGTTATTTGTAATAATATGAAAAAATGTTGTATACAAAACTTACACGGTACAGAGGGGAGCATATTGTGACACAAACATTTTCTGCGTAGGTTGAGGCATAGAGGAGATTTCAAGGTCACCTTCAGTTTTTTAAATGGAAAGATCTACTTTCTGTATCATGAATCGATAGATTATCGAATTCTGAGTAAAAATGTATTGACCTCCGTACGTCCTAAATCTAATAGTTAACGAGATATCATCGAAATAATTTTCATTCTTCTTTGGATAATATCTCGTTAACTATTAGGTTTAGGACATACGAAGGTCAACACTTTTATACTCAGAATTTTATACTCTATCGACCTATGATATAAAAAAATAGGACATTCCATTTAAAAAAATCAATGTGACCTTGAAATCTCCTCTATACCTCCACCCACGCAGAAAATGTTTGCGTCACAATATGCCCCCCTCTATACCGTGTAAGTTTTGTATACAACATTTTTTCATATTATTACAAATAACAGCAATATACAAAGTGGTCACAGTTATTGCCTCGCCCTGTAGAATGGAATTATTTTAGGTCGGAAGAAACGTTTCAATTTCGTGAGACATCTGTTTTGGATGGGTTTGTTGAAAATTGACGTTGGGTTTTGGTCGTTTCTGGTCGATTCGTTTCGGTATCGATTTATGCAGTTTCGCGACTGTTGTGGAATAGTTCGGTTTGGACGAAGACACGTTATTCCACGCTCATGGCTCGCGCGAGATCACGCTGCAGATTTCTCCTTGGCAATCAGGGTCGTATTCCATCTCCCTCTACTATAGCTCTACTATATCTCGAGCGGAGTAGCCTCGTTTCCGCCTCGTCCCTCTCGCCGCGTATTGCACTATTATCTATCCTCTCTCGGTTGTTATGCCGCGGACGTTTCGCTGGTAACAGAGCCGACGTTAGACCGGTCAGTGCTGTTCGATCCGTGAAATTTTCGCCCGGCCCCAGAAGCAGAGATGTTCAACAAGTGTTGCGCCCAACGAACGAAGCGCCACGACGCGCAGACTGGTCCGAATCGAAGAATTTTGATAAACATAATAGAATAATTGGTTTCCAACTGTACAGAAACTGACTTATCCATTTCATTCTACAATATTCTTGTAGAGCGTGAGAAGACGAATCCAACGAGTACCATGACCATACCATTACGATCATCCGATCTCCAGATAGTCCTGTCTGAAAGGTGAGGTTTTGGGTTAGGTTCGTTTCTTTAGACACGAATATCTCGAGATTGAATGATCGCAATGGTACGGTCATTATACTCGTTGGATTCGTCTTTTCGTGATATACAATACTGTGCAACAGAAAACACAAGGTTTCGTAATAAAAATGAAGTTAGAACATTTTATACATATTATGCCAGGTGAAACGTTCGAACTAATTTACTCGAAAACGAAGCGTCGTATAAAAAAATTGTATTCTTTCTTTTCGACTAATTTCTCCTCTATTATTCGATTCCACCACGCTGTATAATGAAATTTATAATAAACATTAGAGTGACCATTATTCCCTATAGTCAAACTGCTAAAACTATGTGACGAATAGTTGCACGACAACCATCCTTGGCTTGTTTTAAAGCTACGAGCTTCTATTTGCAGAGTGGTGCCCACTTAGTTTTGTCAAAGGCGCTTCTGGACCATGTAGAATAATGGAAAAGGCAAGGTGCCTTTTGCTTCATGTACGTGGTCAGTTAAATCCATGATATTCTGGCTTCTCTCTATCTCCCATTCTCAATCATTCTCTCTCGGCTCGGGGATACACAACGTTCAACAAGTATTGCGTGCGAGGATACCGTATGTTTAGCTCAGCGACCGCGAATGTAATTTCGGGTTAATGAAAAGTGGGATAAGGGAAGCAGGCAGATATGTTAGGACGAGCCATAAATTCCTACCACAACGCTCTTACGGCTTACACGTATAATAACACAAATGGGCTGCGGATTTTATGCGTTTACGACAAGAATGAGTTGCTCGAATTTAAAACAGTAAAAACATTTAAACGATTTTAATAGTAAGCGAATCAATGTCTGTACACCCGATCTTGCAAAATGTTCAATCGTCTGTAAAAACGTTATCAAATTTTTTTCAAGCATGAAACCACTCCGGATTTGAAGATCGAAGCTTCCTCTTTGCAACGAGTCTTCGAAACTTGATGTACAATTTTTGTCTGTTTTATACGGACGATTAAACTTGTATCATTTTCGAAAAAATAGTAAAAACGTGTCTTCAGTTTTTTATTCACTACAGAATAACAAAATTTTTGTGGAGAAAGTGACTGATGGGATTCGAAAGTAGATACTTCAAGCTTTAAAATGAGCTAAGTGCGGTTGTTCTACGATTTTTCTTTCCAAAGTTATAGCAGTTTGAAGATGAAAGATATCGTCGGTTCGGATAATCGAGGTTCCACTATATCGTGGATTACAGAAGTAAATATAAATCGAATTGGGTCGTGTTTGGAATCATTTTAAACGGAAAACTGTCGCCGATACACTGGTAAAAGTCTTGTAAAGAAATAATTATAAATAAACAAGTTATCATCGATTTAGTCTCATCGATATGCTTGTTCTGCGATATACTTGTTGTTCCTCGATGTGAATGACATTTCGGTATTCAAATTTCCGCATGTATCGAGGCATTACTGTAATTAGCGATCGGTGGATCATGCTCGCACACAGTCACCGAGTTAGTGGACTCGTCCCGCGGTCCTAGAAACGCTCCGATGTCCCGTGGCGAGTATTACGGTCGGTACTCTCTTCGCGTGTCGCAAGGTCGTAACGCCGACTCGGCTCTTTTGCAATTTGCGCTAACCATCGAGCCGAGCAGGCGTAACGACGCCTCGCACTTAGCGAGCTTTTTGTCGTCCACCGTTATCGCCGAATCGATCCGACACCGACACACGGACACACCTCTGTCGCGAATATCCGTGTGTGCAGTATCCACAGGTGAGTCTCGGAAATGTATGAACGCTGCTCTTGGAAACTGGATTACATCCCCCCTCCTCCTCCTACACATAGTGCTTTGATTATTCAGCTAATCAGATCGTTGGTAATCGCTTTCCCGATTTCTACGACTCGCGCAACCTGCAACATCGTCCCACAATGCTGAACATTCTTCTCAGTCCGAAGTTGCATTTATTCGCCTACACTCTTGAATTCAATGTTTCGATATCCAATCAGCTCTTTGCGTACTCAACTTAGTGCAAAGACACAATACTTTGATGTCTTGCAGCTGGCATCGATCGTAGGAAAAGATGACGAGGGAAAACAGCATCGACATCAGTGTATCGCTGAGAGTAAATCGATGATATCTTGTTTATTTATAATTATTTCTTTACAAGACTTTCACCAGCGTATCGGCGACAGTTTTCCGTTTAAAATGATTCCAAACACGACCCAATTCGGTTTATATTTAATTCTGTAATCCACGATATACTGGAACCTCGATTATCCGAACCGAGGATATCTTTCATCTTCGAACTGCTACAACTTTGAAAAGAAAAATCGTAGAACGACTGTACTTGGCTCATTTTAAAGCTTGAAGCATCTACTTGAAAATCCTATCATTCACTTTCTCCAAAAAAATTTTGTTATTCTGTAGTCAATAAAAAACTGAGGACACATTTTTACGATTTTATTATCTCTAGTCACTGAGGCATACGAGCGTCTCCCGCCGCTTTGTATACTAATCGGGAATTAAAATGAACATGTAAACTCGACTCGCAGCATGATTATTATTATACAATAGTTGTTTAATCCGGCGCAGATATTAATATCGGCGTGCAGTTAAAGACAGGGATTATATAATGCTAATTAGTACAAATTGCCGTAATTTGTGACGAGCCAGCGAATTATTCGAGATAAGGCGAGATACGGCTCGCTCGAATTTCGATATGTTTTCTGGGAGTTTTGCCGTATACGCATCGACGCAGCCGATAATTATTTTTATTAATCTGCGTTCAGTATCTCCGTCACGCGTAATTACCGCGAGGCCGTATGAAATTATCACCGGTGACCGTGGTGTAGCAACGAGAAAATGCAATTTCTCCGGTCGCATATTTATAAACCGCCTAACGAATGCAGAGTTTCAACACGTCACGCAAACAAATTTAAAAAATCGTTTAAAATACAATATTCGATATATCAATTTTTATATTAACACATAATCCATTGAGCACGAACCTCTCCGTGTTGACAATTTAATTATCGTTGGAATGTACGATATTCATGTACACCAACGCTATACTCTTGAATTTTACTACGATGCAGAAACGTCTTGGGAAAAACTGATATACAGGTCTGAAAGTAGAGATTTCGGGCTTTAAAATGAAACTAGTCTGATCGTTCTATGATCATCCATTGCAGAGTTATAGTACTTTAAAGATGAACCGTTTGTGGGCGAAGACCGGAGGGTTCGGATAGCAGAGAGTCCATTCTATCGTGGATTACACACGTAAAGATGAACCGAATTGCGTCGTGTTTGGAGTCATTTTGATCGGCAAAGTGTCAGGAACTTGCCAGTCAATATTTTATGCAAAAATCATTACCAACAATCAAGATTTGTCAACAAACAAGTATATACGTGTGGACGTTGCTGTGTATTAATCGTGTTTGAACTACTTTTCACATTCGTGCATGCGGTATTGTGCCGGATAAATTAGTTGTATTGCTTGTGAAGCAATAAAATGGTCCAATTAATTTATATAAATACAGATATTTGTTCTTAAATTTTGAACAACCAACGATTATATAATCAACGAGGCGCTCAGCGCCGAATGGCCCGTAATTCCCCGTCATTAAAACGGACGAAATTTTACAAATTGCGATAGCGTAATCGCCTCGACCCAAAATTTCACCGGCGCATCGGATGCACACCGTCGAGAGTTGTGGGAACCGTGTTGCACTCGTCATTCCGCTCGAGATCTTTCCTGATTTCGAATTAATTCGATCCGGCCGATTGAAAATCGACGAGACGTGCAACGTCCATCGCCGGCGATCAATTCAAAAGAACCCGAAAACGAACGAAATTGGCAGATCTGCAGTTACGTTCGTTTACGAACTGTATTGCCGAATTATCAATCGGCTCAACCCACCGTGCATCAAAAGCTTTCATCTGTCCCCGTTGCATAATTTAATCACGCAACTGAAAGCCAAAATATTACCGGATAATAACAACTGGTTTGGACAGTAAAAACGTTATCAAATTTTTTTCAAGCATGAAACCACTCCGGATTTGAAGGTCTAAGCTTCCTCTTTGCAACGAGTCTTTGAAACTTGATATACGATTTTTTGTCTCTGTTTTATACGGACGCTTAGACTTGTACCATTTTCGAAATAATAGTAAAAACGTGTCTTCAGTTTTTTATTCACTACAGAATAACAAAATTTTTGTGGAGAAAGTGCCTGATGGGTTTCGAAAGTAGATACTTCAAGCTTTAAAATGAGTTAAGTGCGGTTGTTCTACGATTTTTCATCGCAAAGTTACAACAGTTTGAAGATGAAAGATATGCCGGTTCGGATAATCGAGGTTCCACTCTATCGTGGATTACAGAAGCAAATATGAACCGATTTGTATCGTGTTTGGAATCATTTAAATCGGAAAACTGTCACGGTTACACTGGTGAAAGCCACATAAATAAATAATTATAAATAAACAAGTTATCATAAACAAAATCAATTATTCCACTGAATTGAAAGGTCGGAGATGAAGAGGAACGGTCAGAAAATAAAAGAAAAGAGTGGCTGTAAGGCAGTCGATGAAAATTGATGTTCGTATAAATATTGATAAGCTACTTGTAACATTTTCGTTGGCGAATCTGCGAGCGCGCGTGCAACGGGCTGGCAAGTAAACCGGTTCGATGTATCACGATTTTATTTAATTATTTCGGGAATCGGGCACGCGATTCCCTATCCTTCCACCTCGGAGACAAAGTACACGTATCAGGAATGCACGGCAACGTGCACCGGCATATGGTAGCACGGCATGACATTAATAATTCATGCGGGCGCGAACCGGCCAGGAAGGGCTAGGCTTTAGGGAATTATAAATATTTAGATCGGCCCGGAGATCGCCGCGAAGAAACGCTGGAAACGCCTCGGAAACGCTGAAATACTGTTTCTGCGACCTTTCCTCCTTTTTACGTCGCCTTTTGTTCCTCCGGGCGATAAACTTCCCGTTACTGCGCGCTATTATTGCGGGTGCGTAACGCCATTTTGTCGCGGTTCGCCGCCACCGTCGAATTCATTCCTTCTTTTTGTTCTTGCGTAAGTATATCTCCGTGGACGTGCACTCTGTATTTTATTTCGTTATATTTAAGGTGATCGGTACATTTTTACACGACACACTGTATATATTCTTCGATACTCTTACAGAGCGTGGAAAGACGTATCCAACGAGTACCATGACCATACCTTTGCGGTTATTTGATCCTGAGATATTCGTGTCTGAAAGAAACAAACCTAATCTAGACCTCAACTTTCAAACATGAATATCTCGGGAGTACGTGGTCGCAATGGTATGGTCATGGTACTCGTTGGATTCGTCTTTCCAAGCTCTGCAATAATATCGAATAACAAGGTTGCGTTAAAGAAATTTTAATGTTGATACTTTAACACTGCGAATTGAGCAACGTCTGAGAGACGTGTCTCCGAGGTGGTGCGTGAAACGATGACTAGGCTGCATGCTGAAATGACGACAAAATTTTGCCTGATCAGCTCGAAGTCGACTGCGAGGATTTCGTTTGAAATCGCTGACACAGATTTCTACCGACCCTGTTTTGATCGACGAGAATTCTTGCATCAAGTCCGCAGTCTACTTAACCCGAGCTTATTCACGATTATTCGAATCGTGTTTCTCGATATACTTGCAGACCACGAAAAGACGGATTCAACGAGTACGATGAACGTACCGTTGCGATCATGCAATCTCGAGGCATTCATATCTGAAAGTAACATTCTTGACGCTTTCAGACACACGTTCATGGTACTCGTTGGATTCGTTTCTTCACGCTTTACACGAATATCGAAGAAAAATGCAAGGTTCATATTCAAAACTGTGAAAAATGTTTGTATCAGAGCGTAATTTTTAAACAGGAATATCTCGAGTTCGCGTGATTGTAATGGCATGTTCATGGTACTCGTTGTACTCGTCTTTTTATGCACTACAATAATATCGAAGAAACAATGTAGGGTATCATGAAGCAGAAATACCGACAACCTCCAAATCTTTGAAACTGACCCCGAGAAAATTGTCTTCCGTTTGTCTTTGCGGTTTTATCGTTGCTACAACAATCGACAGAAACTTTGGAAGACGTATAATAAGGACACGTTGAAGAACAACGATTTTTTGAAAAGCAAGAAGGTGCATTGCATCATATGCGCAGTCTAATTGGTATGGATGTATTCATGATTATTCGAATGAAATGCCGCATAAGTGAGCCGGAAACACGGTTGGAAAGTGCAATGGTTTAACAGATGCTGGAACTCAGCTGCGACGTCAAGAGAAATCGATGCCACCCTCGTTCGAGCGTGCGAATGCACCCCGTTTTATCCTCTCCAAGATACTGGGAAGACCTCTCTTCTTCTCTTGCTCTCTCTCTCTCTCTCTCTCTCTCTCTCTCTCTCTCTCTCTCTCTCTCTCTCTTCTCCTCGTTCCCCTTCCCCGCGTTTCCCCTCCTTTCCTCTTCCCGTTCCTTGACTCGATAAGTTGCGACCCTTCTCATTCCCTGACCTCGTCAGCCTTGACCTAGGCCTTCTCTCACGGGGGTCGATCAATCAATGAAGAAGACTGCCGCAGCTCGGCTAATTGCGTGAACGGCCCGATAATGGCCCGTTTCTATTTCAGAGATCGATCGAAATTTTCTCTCTGATTATTAATCACATATATTTTCTACTCGATTTGCAACCAACTGGAATGAAATAAAAAATTTATTTTCTTAGTATGTTTCACAAGTCGAAAATAATATAATAATACATGTTTCTAAATTCTTCTAATTTTTTCATTTTCTCGAATTATATTGGTTGATTTGCAACCAACTGGAATGAAATAAAAATTTCTTTTCTTAGTATGTTTAACAGGTCGAAAATAATATAATAATACATATTTTGAAATTCTTCTAATTTTTTCATTTCCTCGAATTTCACCTACTCATTTTTGTCATAAATGCATTAAATCCGCAGTCTGCTGATGACCGAAGTCATCAAGTGAAGTCTGCTCCGAAGACTGTCTGCTTCTTCGGAGCGTTTTTCATTACGCACGGAATACAGAGGACGTTAATTGGCGTGTTTGGTCCTGGATGTGTTAAAATTCCGAACACCGCGCCACGTCACACGGTTACAGGCGACTCTCAATTGTTCGTTGCGTAATGTTCGATTAGCGATAATCGGTTCACTACTGTGAAGTAGTGCTTCACCTATTAGCTTCCAGTTACTATTGTTACCGAGCGATATTAAGTCGATCGATTCGGAGCTTGGATGGCCGAATGGAAATTCAATAAGCGAGATTTCGATAATTGGAGTGTTTGCAGCACATAATAATATATCCGAAAGAGTACAACATTTGCGAGGAATTTATCCCCATTAGCTTAGGATTTAGCCTTCGAAGAGCCCAGAAGAGCTCAATATCATTGAAAATACTAATTAATGACAATACCTTTTTGTTTATAATTATTTCTTTATGAAAATGTTAGCAACATATTGGTGACATTTCGCTGTTTAGAATGAGCCCAAACACGACATTATTCGGATCGTTTTTAGTAGAGCCTCGATTATCCGACCCAATTAGTGGATCACGAGTAGACTGCTGAGGTTTATGCAATTTTCAATTTTTCTAGGGAAATTTTAAATCCGAAAGAGCACAATATTTGCGAGGAATTTATCCCCATTATCACAGGGTTTAGCGTTTGAAGAGCCCAGAAGAGCACAGTATCATTGAAAATACTAATTTAATGACAATACCTTTTTGTTTATAATTATTTCTTTATGAAAATGTTAGCAACATATTGGTGACATTTCGTTGAATCGAATGAGCCCAAACACGACACTATTCGGATCGCATTTAGTAGAACCTCGATTATCCGAACTAATCACTAGATCATGAATAAACTGCGAATGTTTATGCAATTTTTAATTTTTGCAGACGAATTTGAAGAAACTGGAATCAAATAAAACTACTAATAGTACTAAATTCTGTCGAATATTATATCCTAGCATTTTTCGAAAATTTTTTGAAGCCATAAATGCATATGGATCCGCAGTCTAATTATGAGTATTTATAAAACAGCATTAAATCAAATGTTTTACTGATTTGTACACGGAATCTTGTTACATTGTTTTGATCTTGAATTAGACTGAAGAATAAAAGTGAGAGTTTGAAAGTCAAAGGTTCGGATAATCGAGGGTTTACTTTATCGTGGATTGAACGAATAAATGCGATCCGAATTGTACCGTGTTCGGGCTCGTTTTAATCAGAAAATTGTTACCAACACACTGGTAAAAGTTTCGTAATTATAAAATAATAATAAATAATTCTCGATGCGTTATCTTCGATTGTTGCAGACACCCAATGGATTGAGTCAACATCGGCGAATTTCACAGACCCGAGAACAGCCCACCCGAATTGGAACCACACTCCGAGGACTTATCAGCGAGGAGCTTGCGTTACGATGTAATAAACAATGTAACACGTTGCCGTTGAGAGAAACAGCAACACCAGCAAGACAGGGGACGAAGAAAGTAGCAACGAGGTGTTACCAATCGATCGATTTTATTTCGAAGGTTCGCCTATCACCTAACTCTCTTTTTATTGATCCTACTTGGAACCCCCAGGTTGCTGTGCTGCGAGAAAAAGAAAATAACGAAATTAAAAAATTGTTAACAAAATTGATACTCCAAGATGAGTTAAAAATTCATTTGTTACAACAGTAGTTCTAAATTCTCACAAATTACCAAATTTCTATTTAACAATTTCGATCCTCATTTAAAATTATAAAAATTTTCCTGAATTTCTTTATGGCTTTTTGTTGAAACTGAAAATGATACCCCAAGATAAGTTTAAAAAAACATTTGTTGGATCAGTAGTTTTAAATTCTCACGAATTACCAAATTTCTATTTAACAATTTTGATCCTCATTTAAAATTATAAAAATTTTCCTGAATTTTTTTATTGTTTTCTGTTTCAACTGGAGACGATACCCCAAGATAAGTTAAAAATTCATTTGTTGCAACAGTAGTTTTAAATTCTCACGAATTATCAAATTTCTATTTAACAATTTTGCTCCACATTTGAAATTATAAAAATTTTCCTGAATTTTTTTATTGTTTCCTGTTTCAACTGGAGATGATACTCCAAGATAAGTTAAAAATTAATTTGTTGCAACAGTAGTTCTAAATTCTCACAAATTACCAAATTTCTATTGATCATTTTTGCTCATTTAAGATTATAAAAATTTTCTTGAATTTTTATTGTTGCATCTGGAGACGATTTATGTGTAATAGAAAGTCAGAAATCCAGAAGAGATTTTTATTGAGGTCGAGGATCGGTTGTTTTAGCGGCAGATTCCAGTGAGAAGTATATTTGGCATTCGAAAAAATTGTTCGCTTCCGGTTTCCGTTGTTAAACGACCGAGTGTTGCTAGATCGACACACGATCGCTCGACACAGTCGACACACAGCAGCCTACTTTCTATCGGCCTGGAACGGCTGCCTAGGCGCACCGACAGTAAAATCCTCGAGAAACGAGTTTTACTGGCGATTCTCACGGCGAACGCGACGAAACGACCGTCATTACGCGGGGATAGCACTTGTGGCCCTCTCTTTTTCCCGCTGTTTCCCTTTGTTCGACTATAAGCCGACTACCTAACGAAAACCCGGAATTCGCTCGCGTAACAGTCGATTGACCGTGATGCGATCGATCGATCATTCCCTGGCTTGGACATTCTAACTGTGTGCCATCGTTCTACATAATCTAAGATCACCAGGCGCTATCCTTGCGATCTTCATTTACATTCAGTGTCGATTTTCTACCGCGATTTCAAGGACGTTAATATTTTTTTATACGACACCCTATAGATTTTCTTCGATATTCTTATAGAGCATAAGTTGGCGAATCCAACGAGTACCATGAACGTACCATTACGATCACTCGATTTCGAGATATTCGTGTTTAAAGGATAAAGTTTTGAGTTAGGTTTGTTCTTTTCAAATAGGAATATCTCGGAACTGAATGATCGCAATGATACGTTCATGGTACTCGTTGGATTCGTTTTTTCATGCTGTACATAAATATCGAAGCAAAATGCAAGGTTCATATATTCAAAACTGTGAAAAATGTTTGTATTAGAGCATAATTTCAGAACCATAATATCTCGAGATTGCGTAATCGTAATGGTACG
Organism: Lasioglossum figueresi; assembly: GCA_028455805.1. Classification (NCBI taxonomy): domain Eukaryota; kingdom Metazoa; phylum Arthropoda; class Insecta; order Hymenoptera; family Halictidae; genus Lasioglossum; species Lasioglossum figueresi. The sequence continues at coordinate 4,187,679 of CM052199.1, read as the reverse complement.
TTCATGGTACTCGTTGGACTCGTCTTTCCGCGCTCTAGAATAATATCGAAGAAAATATATAGGGTGTCATGAGACAAAAATACCGAGGACGTTAAAAAATATTTCCAATCTTGTTAAGAGACGTTCCAGAGTACGATTCAGCTGTGTTTCTAACGAAGCTGCTCGTTTGTGTTCGCAGTTTTATTGTTATTTCGACGAGGAAAAGAGGAAATAGAAGGAGGTAGCTGAGTTTGTATCGGAACGGCTGTTTACCATTAAGTCGGATCGAGAGGCGAATCCTTGAGGTTGAACGACCAGCCGAGGGTTAATTAAACGTGGAAACGGTTGAGATATAGAGGGGAAATATCGGTGGCGAAAAGTGAAACGAGATGTACAGGGATCCGAACAGTTCCACGGGAAGCGGCACCTCCACAAAGGGCGACGAGGTCGAGATCGTTAGCAGATTTTTAGCGCCTCTATGCGCTAGGGATGAGACTGCCAGGGACATCGCCCTGGAAGCGGCCAGGAACACTGTCGAGGGATGGCTCAGTGGTGTTGGCAGTCCGAATCATTGGGATGACGCCGGCGAGATGGAGGGCGCTGAGAGTGTCGGGGGAAAGTTCAAGAGCCAGGACGGAAGGTGAGTATCTCTGTCTAGAAACCTTCCTCCAACAATAAGTAGACGCAAGAGTCAAATATGCGCCGGACTTTTTTCTCGAACTATACATATATTCCGGCGGAATCTTTTCTAAAAAGTTAGCAAACGAAATAACATACAATTCATAATTAAACGATGAAACTTAAAACGAGTTTAATTGGGATAATTATTATACAGTGAGCGTGAAAAGTATTCGTACGCCCTTTAAAATAGAATAACTTTTTTATATAATTGTACCGAACAAGCGGATTTTTTATAATCAATTAGAAGCATTGGTTCACGAAATGATATGCAGAGAAGATTTTCAGAACATTATAATTTACAAGCTTACGTGCAAAAATGGAAAAGACATTTTTTTAAACTTTTTTATTTGAGCCCTGAGAGTCAATTTAACATATTTTTCATTTTATTGCCGTTATTTGTAGGAATATGAGAAACTGTTGAATACAAAACTTATACGGTATACAGGGAGGCATATTGTGATACAAACATTTGCTTCGTGAGTGGAGGTATAGACGAGATTTCAAGGTCACCTTGATTTTTTTAAATAGAATGTCCTATTTTATATACCATACATCGATAGAGTATCAAATTCTGAGTATAAAAGTGTTGATCTTCATATGTCCTAAACCTAATAGTTAACGAGATATTATCCAAAGAAGAATGAAAATTATTTCGATAATATCTCGTTAACTATTAGATTTAGAACCTATGGTGGTCAATACATTCTTACTCAGAATTCGATAGTCTATCGATTCATGATACAGAAAGTAGGTCTTTCCATTAAAAAAACACAAGGTGACCTTGAAATCTCCTCTATCCATCCACCCAAGCAAAATATGTTTGTGTCACAATATGCCCCCCTCTATACCGTGTAAGTTTTGTATACAACATTTTTTTCATATTATTACAAATAACGGGGATATTCAAAGTGGACATAGTTATTGCCGCACCCTGTATATTCGATAATTCTTGCGATATTCTGCGGAACGATTCGTTTGTTTAATGAGCAAAGGAATTTAACGACCAGTGAGCGGTTTTCTCTGGAAAGCTTATGGACCGAGCAGCAGTGCACGCCTCGTCCTATCCCAGATCGTAAATACGTAAGAATTTATGAGCGTCGAGCTGCCTCGTTCCGTGAGAAAGATAATATTTACTTCTCGGTTGTAATGACCGTTCGGCTCTTATTAAACGGCCGGAGAAAACTGGCGAGAAACACCCTGGGTTGGATAGCTGCCTGCTCCGTTTGCTTCCGTACGAATTATTATGCGACCCACAGTAGTGTCCAGATCAAACAATTTACTTATCTTGTCTCATTTAAAATATTATAGAAATTACAAGTAATCGTCTTTGACATATTTCTGCATCTTTCGTCTATTTAATTTCTGCACGAAACCCTATGGTTATCCTATGGGTATCTGTACAGAGTGATTTCAAGCTCATTCATATTTGTTTACACGACACCCTATAGATTTTCTTCGATATTCTTGTAGAGCATAAAAGGACGAATCCAACGAGTACCATGAACATATCATTGCGATCATTCAGTCTCGAGTTATTCGTATCTGAAGGTACCATATTTTACACTTTTAGACTCGTTGGATTCGTTTAACACTAGCTTTATGGCACCCGTGAAAATGACGGTTTTTAATATTCTTAATTTGCGATTATTAAGATTGTAAGGACGCTTTCCTGAAGAATTATTTTCCAAATATATTTCATAGGATATATACTACTGAGAAAATCCAAAAATTTGGATAAACACATTCGTGTTATGTTTATAAACCCAGTGTCAATATGTAATTTGTAAACCTAGTGTCAATATCGACGAAAAATGCAAGGTTCATATTGAAAACTGTGAAAAAGATTTGTATCAAAGCATAATATTAAAACAGACATATCTCGAGACTGGATAATTCTAATGGTACGTTCATGGTACTCGTTGGATTCGTCTTTTCGCGCCCTACAATAATGTCGACGAAAAATGCAAGGTTCATATAGAAAACTGTGAAAAAAGTTTGTATCAAAGCATAATATTAAAACAGGCATATCTCGAGACTGGATAATTCTAATGGTACGTTCATGGTACTCGTTGGATTCGTCTTTTTGCGCCCTACAATAATATCGAAGAGAAAAAAATATAGGGAATATATAGGACATAAAATATAGAAAAAATATAAAAATATCACGAATCAGAGATATACCGACGACCTTAAAATCTTGAAAACTCGTCCCAGTTTCTTCGAATCACTCTGTGTAACGAATCACTGGCAGTTTCTGCGTGCTCCGTCTATCAATGAGCTAGCAAAAGGGGTTAATAGTGCTCCGTCATGTTTGAATCCAAGGTACGACATGGGGATCGAGCGTTCTCCGACCATATCAGCGCCGAAGAACGTCCAGCCGGTGCACCCGCAGCAGATGCTGCAGGACAGCTTCAGAACGGAGGGATTCTTCCCGCAGAGCGTCACCGAGAACCCGGCGTTTTTGGAGGACAGCAGCCTGGAGTGTTCTGAGACATATTCGTCAGGATTATTCGACTGCGTCGACGGGCGATTGGTGAACGAGTCTAACTGCGGGACACCGAGCGCGAGAAGACGTTACGACGTCGACAGCTACAGGTCTGGCCACTCCACGTCGTCGGACGAGGGCAAAGGCTTCAAGATCGAGTCCCAGGATAGGTGCAGGAGGTTGAAGGACACCTCGGAGACCCGTTTCGGGTCCAGCAGCGAGAGCGAGAGAAAATTCATTGGGTCCTCTTCCAGCGAGAGGCTGAACGAAGTCTGTCTGGAGGACAGGTCCAGGACGAAGAACTACGTGAAGGTGAAGGGGGCTAAGCAGAAACAGCTCGAAGACGACGAGTTGGACTCCGACACCCGGATCTACGGGAAGAGTCCCAAGTTCGACGACAATTTCGGAGCAAACTTCGACAGAAGGAACCTGAACTTCTCATCCAAGCCCAAAGAACTCCTGGCACACGATCGCAGGTAGGGATGGGGTCAAGTTCAATATACAGGGTGGGGCAATAACTATGTCCACTTTGAATATTGCCGTTATTTCTGATAATATGAAAAAATTTTGTATACGGAACTTACACGGTATAGAATGGGGCATTTTGTGACACAAACATTTTCTGCGTGGGTGTAGGTATAGAAGAGTTTTCAAGGTCACCTTGATCTTTTTAAGTAGAATGACCTATTTTTTGTACCATAGATCGATAGACTATCGAATTCTGAATAAAAATGTATTGACCTTCATATGTCCTAAGTCTAACGGTTAACGAGATATCATCCAAATAATTTTCATTCTTCTTTTGATAATATCTCGTTAACTATTACGTTTAGGGCATACGAAGGTCAACTATTTTTCGAAGTACGCTAACGTCCATAAGCATTCGACCACGTGGCCGAATCGAATCTAAAAGTTTATATCAACCTTACAACTTAAATTACATTCAAGTAGAATGAATACGAATGTATATAATTGACATAGAAGCATTATACAGGGGGTGTCTGAAAATTACTCAATTAATTTTTTGTTCGCTGCGACGGGTTAGAAATACTGTTATATTATTTTCAACCTATCAAACATAGTAACAAAGAAAATAAATTTCTACATCACTTCGGTTAGTTGCAATTCAGGAAATTTTTATTTTGCATAAACACCCGCAGTCTAATTTCGAAAAATAATTTAATGCCTCCCCTGCTCCATGAAGTTTTAAATAGCTGAGGTATACTGACTGTACAAAGACACTTTGCTTTAACTCTTTGTGGTTAGGTGGATTAAAAACTGTCCCACCTTTTGCTCAGCTTTTTGTGCATAGTGGGATATACAATATTTTAACCCACCTCGAAAAGTTGAAGTTATATTGACATTAAAAAAAATTCTGTGCAACTTCGATTTTTATTTTCTTTGAAATCGTGTGTCTCAAAGAGTTGAGGACTGCGTCTCCTAGACGGACAACACTCGCACGTGACTGCACACAATCACCACAGTACACTCACACATCGTTAGATCATGTATACGTACGCGAGGATTGCAAGGGTCCGGGAATCCACTCCTGGTTTCTCAATAATGCAAAGACGGGGTTTCTTAGTAGCCAGAATCGCTAGATGAAAGATCAATCTAGGACGCCATTTGCCTCAAAAGTCCTACCTTTACGTTTACAACGCGTAATTCTCATTATTCGGCAGCATATCGACAGCCACGATAGACGGCAGCACCGTCGCCTGTCCGTTGCTTCTCGCGGCTCCGCGACATTCTGCCGAATAATGAGAATTACTCGTCGTAAACGTAAAAGTAGGACTTTTGAGGCAAATGGCCACCTAGATTGATCTTTCATCTAGCGATTTTGACGACTAAGAAGCCCCGTCTTTGCATTATTGAGAAATCAGTAGTGGAATCCCGAACCCTTGTCGTCTGTCTAAGAGACGCAGTCCTTTAAAACAGACTCCGGCACGTTCTTCGGAAGACTAAAAGTGCAATTTTTCTTATTATCTTCTCATTCACAGTAATCGATGTTGAATACCATCTGTATTATTAATTATTACTTTTATACGAGCGTATAAAAAGAGATACTGTGGCAAAAGTTACATTTGGCTGCCTTATTTTAATAGATTCTCGATAAACTGAAGTTGGTGAAATACTTATGGACGACGGTGTACGTACAGAGAGTTCGAATACAATTAATCGAAGTTCGAGCCTGTTTGCGCGAGGTTGTTGATCAACGTCCCTAATCGCAGGTGTTACGACAGCGCCGACGATGTCTCGTTCGACGAGACCGAGATGACGATTAGACACCGTGACGGTGTGGTGTTCAACACCCTGGACGGGTTCGAGAACGAAAACGTGAACGACATTTACTATAGACAACCGGACGAGATCCGTGCCGAGGACATGAAGCTGGAGAACTTTGAGGTGTACCCGTGCGAGAACGAGTGTCTCGACGATCGTCAGCCCTGTCGCCAGGATTATTTGCGGAAGAACGACGAGAGGAAATTCAGCGCCGGACAAATCAAGAGACCGCTCTCGCAGGACGAGGACGTCTCTTCGAAGACTGGGAGGATCCTCGAGAGCCCGGACGTCACGCCCGGTGACGTCGGCAGGATGCTGAACCTTGGGAACGCTCTGGAAGGACCTAAGCAGGCCCAGTCCAACAAGTACTTGAATCTGGTCACTTTGCATCTGCCGGGGATACTGCGCCTTAGCGTCAACTGCCCGTACCAGAATGTCAGGATCAAGTGCGCGGAGATGGTGCAGATGGTCAAGGTTAGTACCTTTTGTTCTGGTGTCAAAAATTTCGGTACTGTTCGGTCTCTGGCAGACCGATTAAGGACTGTGTCTCCTAGACAGACGACACTCGCGCGTGACTGCACACAATCACCACAGTACACTCACACACCGTTAGACCACGTATACGTACGCGAGGATTGCAAGGGTCCGGGATTCCACTTCTGATTTCTCAATAATGCAAAGACGGGGTTTCTTATTAGTCAAAATCGGTAGATAAAAGATCAATCTAGGGGGCTATTTGCCTCAAAAGTCTTACTTTTACGTTTACGACGCGTAATTCTCATTATTCGGTAGCATATCGACAGCCGCGATAGTCGGCAGCACCGTCGCCTCTCCATTGCTACTCGCGGCTCCGCGACATGCTGCAGAATAATGAGAATTACGCGACGTAAACGTAAAAGTAAGACATTTGAAGCAAATAGCCCCCTAGATTGATCTTTTATCTATCGATTTTGACTAATAAGGAACCCCGTCTTTGCATTATTAAGATATCAGGAGTGGAATCCCCGGACCCTTGCAATCTTTGCGTACGTATACGTGGTCTAGCGGTGTGTGAGTGTACTGTGGTGACTGTGTGCAGTCACACGCGAGTGTCGTCTGTCTAGGAGACGCAGTCCTTCAGGGTGTAGAAACGTATTCGGCCTTGAAGAATCGATGAGTTGTGTGGTACACCACACACCGCTATACGCATGCACGTACACGAGAATTGCAAGGGTCCGGGATACGAACAATAGCGTCTCGCTAATGCATATTGGGGACCTCTCCATAGTCCCATTCGCTAGATAAAAGATGCATCTAGCGCGCTTACTATCCCAGAAAGCCTAATTTTGCGTTTTTCAGGCGATATTCGCATTATTCGACAGAATTTAGCGGAGTCGCCAGAAGAAATGCTGGCGCGACATTGCATTTTCATTTGTTCCAATACGCTACGCTAAATTCTGTCGAATAATGCGAATATCGCCTGAAAAACGCAAAA
>CM052199.1:4163976-4180677 GCA_028455805.1 Lasioglossum figueresi | reverse complement strand
GCGTTTTTCAGGCGATATTCGCATTATTCGACAGAATTTAGCGGAGTCGCCAGAAGAAATGCTGGCGCGACATTGCATTTTCATTTGTTCCAATACGCTACGCTAAATTCTGTCGAATAATGCGAATATCGCCTGAAAAACGCAAAATTAGGCTTTCTGGGATAGTAAGCGCGCTGGATGCATCTTTTATCCAGCGATTGCGACTATCGAGAGGTCCCCAATATGCATTAGCGTACCACACAACTCATCGAGTCTACTCCCTTAAGCCCCAGTAGCAGAAGTAGCAAATGCTACGGGCCCCGCGCTTGCAGCAGAAAAAACCCTGGCTACTATCGACAGATATTTCTGCTAAAAGAAGGTCCTTCACTGTGTTTTGTTTTATTATCATGCGAAACGTAGGGCCCCCAGGTAACATTTGCTACGAGCCCCGCGCCAGCTTAATCCGGCCCTGACTAGACTGCGGATCTTTATGGTATAAAGATAGTAGTGGGACTCGGGGGACACATATGGTCGGTGTCCTCAATATCCACTAAAAAATCACACGTCTAGGACCTTTGGCCCGTTCCTCTCTATCCTCTAATGTGCCCAAGAAAGCGGAGGTTAGGACCCCGCTTTTTGCACAATTCCTAAACTGTGTTGTAATCCGGGCTAGCACCGCTCCTGTTCTTCGCCTATACAGGGTGTCTGAAAATTCCTTCATCATCCGGAAATGGAAAGTAAGAAATTTGGGAACTGTTCGGTCTCTAGCAGACCGATGTAGAGGTCCGATTTAGAGACGGTCGGCTGCGATAGCTCGAGACTAGTGCTAAATGCTAGTGCTAAATGCTACGGGCCCCGCGCTCTTCTGGGGGACCCGCGCTTGCAGCAGAAAAAGCCCTGGCTACTATTAACAGATATTTCTGCTAAAAAAAAGGTCCTTCTCTGGTTCAGATTTTTCAAAAGAATTTTCATATGAATAAAATTAAATCAATTTGTTTCCTTTTTGTCCTGTGTTATTCTTCATCACAAATTTATTTAAAACCGAGGCTATTTATGCAATTCATTTGTCGGGGTCTAAGAGACCCCATCTAACTATTTATGTGTCACTAGACTCTACCTTGCGAGGGTCAATAGAAGAGAAATTATACAGGGTGTCTCAAAAATTCCTTCAACATCCGGAAATGGGAGGTTCCTGAGATCATTTGAAGCGATATTTTCCTTCCCAAAAATGGCGTCCGCGGCTTTGTTTAGGAGTTATTAACGAAAAGCACCGGCCAATCGGAGCGCGGCTACAGTAGATTGATTCTGGCTCGGCCAAGATTTGATTGGTCCGTGTTTTTCGTTAATAACTCCGTAACAAAGCTGCGGACGCCATTTTTGGAAAGGAAAATATCGCTTCAAATGATCTGAGGAACCTCCCATTTTCGGATGTTGAAGGAATTTCGGGACACCCTGTATATCGACAACTGAAATTTTTCAACTTGTTCCTACAAATACATAAAGATTCGAAATCTACTCGAGACGCCCGACGCGACGCCAAAGAAAATTATTTAGGTGTCATCGGACACCACTTCGAGACCTCCGTCAGCGAAACCCTCGACAGGGCAATCTTAACCAAACAAGCACCTTTCTCTCCTAATTCATTCTAGCAGAAACAGTTTCACAAAGCACACTCTCATTCCGACGACCAAAACTTCACCATCCACTCACCAATTAGAATTCATTTTGTCACCCCATACAGTGTACAGCCAGTCAATAGAAAAGAAGAACCGATATACAGGGTGTGACAATAACTATGTCCACTTTGAAGATTACAGTTATTTGTAATAATATGAAGAAATGTTGTATACGAAACTTACACGGTACAGAGGGGGGCATATTTTGACACAAACATTTTCTGCGTGGGTGGAGATATAGAGGAGATTTCAAGGTCACCTTGATTTTTTTAAATGGAATGACCTATTTTTGATACCATAGATCGATAGACTATCGAATTCTGAATAAAAATGTATTGACCTTCATATGTCCTAAGTCTAACGGTTAACGAGATATCATCGAAATAATTTTCATTCTTCTTTGAATAATATCTCGTTAACCATTAGGTTTAGGACATATGAAGGTCAACACTTTTGTACTCAGAATTTGATACTCTATCGATCTATGGTATAGAAAATAGGACATTCGATTTAAAAAAAACAAGGTGACCTTGAAATCTCCTCTACGCCTCCAACCATACAGAAAATGTTTGTGTCACAATATGCCCTCCTCTATACCGTGTAAGTTTTGTATACAACATTTTTTCATATTATTACGAATAACGGGGATATTCATAGTGGACATAGTTATTGTAACACCCTGTATAATACGCAACGCGACACCCCGCAAGACTCGCATCGAAAATATCCCCGTTGCTTTTAGTAATACCAGAAAATGTTTGTTTCGTTCGAGCAAATTATTGTGACTATTATAGAATATTATGTATATTTCAACGTCATCGGTGTTGTTTGTTTTTTTTTCTTCAATGGAACGACGTATTTTGATTAGCGTGACGTTATAGCTAATGAAAAGGACAAATTCAAGCATTTATAATATGTTGACCTTCAAAAATGCTCTTCGATTCTTTTTCATGCTCGATTTAACCGTGTTCTTCTTTTCTTTTTTGGACAATTTGTTGTACGGAAAAGAGTTGGGCAGTGTGAAACGTTGATTGCATGAAAATGAAAAGAAAAAAATATTAATTGAGGAGAAAAAAAAATATTCGCCCAACGTGGGGCTCGAACCCACGACCCTGAGATTAAGAGTCTCATGCTCTACCGACTGAGCTAGCCGGGCCTATGGTACCCGGGCAACCTAGGCTTGTGTTGTTTCGCTCGTTGTAACAGTACAACCTTGTCGAATTTAGTGAAATATATCAGAGTAGCAAATATTGATTTTTCTCTTACAGGATAGAGGACTTCCCGTTCCGGTGCCAGCTTTCGATGGACCCAGCAACTTCGTCCCCACGTCCGAGGTAAGTACTCCTCACGACGCTTCACTATACCTTTTACCTAAGCTATGTGGAATTATTAGACTGCATTTGAATATAATATTTAAATATTTGGAGTCAAATATTAGTGAAAAATATAAATTAATATTTAGCTCCTGTGTCATGAAATTGATATACAAACTTTTTATTTTGCATAGAGGCCCGGAGTATAATTATTAGATTGCATTTAATTATACATGTTCCAGCTTACTGCGATTACTGAAAAGTAAATGAATTTTCATACAATTTTAATTTTGGAGAAAAATCCACAGTCTAATAATCGTTAGTAGACTCTCGATTTTATGCATTTATGGAAAAAATTAGTAGGTGTAATTTAAAACAGTGAAAAGATTGGAGGACCAAGAGTATTAATATATTATTATCACTACACTAAAAGTATTATTGAAAAATGTAAATTTATATTTTGCTCCTGTATCATGCAATTTTTTATTTATATAAAAGCCCGGAGTCTAATTATTAGACTGCATTTGAAATGAATTTTCATACAGTTTCTGTAGCTCGAAATCGATGCAGACAATTTTCATTTTCGAGAAAAATCCACAGTCTAATAATTATTAGACTGCATTTAAATATACTAGGTAATATACTAAAAAGAGAAATAAATTTTTCAAAATAAAAAATGTTTGCATCGATTGCAAGGCACAGGAGCCAAATTATAATGTGTTTCTTCTTTTAATTATTTTATTAAGATGTAACTAATTCACTGTTGGCGTTAAATCATTTAAATATGTCCACTGTTTTAGATTGTGCGTACCTGTTTTTCTCATAAATGCATAAAAACCGCAATCTAATTATTAGACTGTATTTAAATATATTTGGAACTAATATAGGCTGGAACTAACGGTTGGGCTAAAATTTTTATTTAAATACAATTTTTGCCCAACTCTGGTTCCAGCTTATTACGATTATTACAAAAAGAAATGAATTTTCATACAGCAGTTTAATAATGAAAAAACCGCAGTCTAATAAAATGATTGCTGATGTGTACTGTCAGACGTGTGAAATATCACAGTTGCGTAATCTTGCGAGTCATTTTCAGAGAGAGAGAGAGAGAGAAAGAGAGAGAGAGAGCGATACGAACATTTCTGTAAATTTATGGAGTAAGTAATTGTTGAAAAACGACTGGCCAGTGGAATGACTATAGTTAGCGTAATCTGGGACATCGAATTGCCGCTCGTAGCGTCGATAAGGTTTGCCTGGCTATTGGTAGACGTCGGTAAAAGCGAGTCTCACGATTGGCTGGAAAGAGGACGATGCCGTGGATTGGTTCACATTTACTTGTCCCCTGGTAGCCTTCAATTTAGTTTAATTAAGAACAATTACGAGCTTTGGCCGACGCTGTGGCACCGTGTCCTAAGTCTGTGAAACGCCTGAGTTACAGAGACCTCCTTTACCGACGGTCATTTTACTGTGTTGGACATAATCCACTTAGAAGAATTTAATCATTAATACGTAACATCTCCGTGGTGCCTGCAAGCTCTGAGCAATTTACTTACGAAATTGTTTTGATTGTTTACTTATTAAATTGAATAGAACTATATTTCTCGGCAATCATATATATTACCAACAGTATTTTATAGTTTTCTTAGAGTAGTTTGCAATATAATGCAGTTAATATTTTTTATTTCTTGACAGAAATTTGCAAATTACCATCAAGAGATTGTTCCGACGATTCCTCAAAGATGGCGCTGGAGGTCCGCTGGTAACTCGCGAACGTTCCTGCAAATCATTAATATAATTAACATTAGAAGATAATAGAATGATAAGATTGCGTTTATTTGAATTTTGTACAGTTTTTATTATAGTAGGTTCAATGAGGAGAAGTTTATTGAGGAAATTTCTAGAATTTTAATAATTACAACAGAAGTCAGATACAAATAATTTCGAAATAGATGAATAAAATATGCAAGTTGTGTAAATCCAGCTGGTTTTTTAGATTTCTTAGTACGCTACACATGAACTTACTTATCTCGAGACCAGGCGATTGTTTATTTAAATTTATCACGCAGGAATTTTCTCTAAACTGATAAGCTGTGTTATTGATATTAGATAACGCTGTGCTGGGTCTGCATGTTGTTGTTGACGATAAGCTGTGATTCGTCACAGTATAGTATACTTATTCAAATTGAGTGGTGATTCAACGACCGTATCTTTGAAAATATTATTATTAAGATCTTTTACTATTCCAACAGCATAGTTTTAGCGATTGAAAAATTGTAACCATATCTTTGAAAATATTTTTATTAATATCTCATACAATTAATATCTCTCTTTCATACGTCTGACAAATACATGTTTTACATAAACAATGAACGTGCTGTACATAGAATAACGTGAATTTTCTTTAATTTCTATTTCATGCGATTTAGTGAAAAGTGTTTTCTCATCGACGTTTCGATATTTTTATTCCCGTTTGTTCATGTTTTGTGAGTTCTCGTCGAAAAATGGCAAGGTAAGTGTCAAATAAGGTATCTTATCATTTTTCATTTCTGCTCTGTCCCAAAATATTGTTTCTTTTATTCATAATTATTGTTTCACAGCACATACAACAATTGCACGATCTTTTCCCCAATATTTTCTGACACTTTGCACTCGAAGCTATTTTAACACGAAAATTAAACATTTCCCCCGAACTAAATAATTTCCTACGATTCTTAAAATTTTATAAATATGAAATTGATATAGTACCTCGCACGATAACTAAATGTTTAGTGATCGATCGGATGTTTTGTCACCATTCGTCATTTTTGAGTCATCATTTGAGGGTTAATCAATTAATCATTTTTTTTTTATTTTTGTAAACACGTTGACAAAATATTTGTTTAATCGAAGTTGATTTTACATGTTTCGAGAACAGGTATTTAACTGGTACCGTGTAGACGTCACTCAAACCAAAGAAACAGATGCTGAAACTCGATCACTTTACCTCATCGTTTTGCTCCTCTGACGTGTCTCGCACTTATCGTAATCGCTCCCGACAGCAGACACGGTTGAACTCTGAAGACTGATCACGCGATCACAGAATTGCCACTTCCACCTTGTTGCCAGACGTCGATCTTCGGGTTGCAAGAATTTCTTTTACACGGCTCTCTTTTATACTATTTTCAAATCGTACGATCCAAAAAAAACGTACATACAAGGTGGGGCAATAGCTATGTCCACTGTGAATATTGCCGTTATTTGTAATAATATGAAAAAATGTTGTATATAAAACTTACACGGCATAGAGGGGGGCATGTTGTGAAATAAACATTTTCTGCGTAGGTGGAGGCATAGAGGAGATTTCAAGGTCACCTTGATTTTTTAAAATGAAAAGATCTATTTTTTATACTATAGATCGATAGAGCATCAAATTCTGAGTATAAAAGTGTTGACCTTCATACGTCCTAAGCCTAATGGTTAATGAGATATTATCCAAAGAAGAATTAAAATTATTTCGATAATATCTCGTTAACTGTTAAATTTAGGACATATGAAGATCAATACATTTTTATTCAGAATTCGATAGTCTATCGATCTATAGTATCGAAAATAGGTCTTTCCACTTAAAAAAATCAAGAAAAAAAAAGATTTAATTTTAGAAAAAATTCAATAAAAGAAATAGATGCAATTTTCTTGCGAAATAATATTAGGGAACCTCCTACGAATATGACCATATTTTTCAAAATTTAAATCACTCTGGTCCATCGAGAAAAACCCGAAACAATAATTTGTTTATATTTTTCGACAATATACAGTTAATTATCGAGGTTGATAAAATTATTGCATGATAGCCCAATTCTCTTTGAGTAAGACAAAAAAAAATGTAGCTCGATCGGACAAACAGTTTCTGTGATAAAAATTCATGAGTGAGGCCCGTTTTTGTCCAAATGAACAGAAATTGCGAACTTCGAGGGCCTGTAATTTCTGAAAAAAGATTTAAAAACAAAAAAAGTATAGCTCGATCGGACAAACAGTTCCTGAAAAAAAATTCATAAGTTAGGTCCAAATTTTCGTTTTCGCCAAAATGGGTAAAAATTGCGAACTTCGGAGGGCTGTAATTTGTGGAAAAAATTTTAAACCTGCAAAATGATGATTTGAACATAGCATATTTCATTTAAGTCCCCGTGATCATGCGACAAGGGGGTGAGGGGGTGAAAATCGCCGAGAGTACAATGTACTATACGCCACTGGAAATATTTATGAATTAAATTTCTACACCGATCCGATTCATCCAGTGATTCACTTTGAACTAGCCTAATTATGCGAGAAGGGGTTGGAAAGGTGAAAATCGTCGTAATAGGATGTCCTATACGAATTCCGGATGAGCCATGTGTTCGTTCAGCGGAATTCAGCGTCGAGCCAAGTTCAGGCTGCCCTGAATTTCTAACATGGTACGTGATTTCTGCGGTGCCTTGGAGTGCTGCCCAAAGTTCGCCGAGAAAGTGTCACGAAGGGTGAGGACGTGGAGAGGGTTGGTTTCTGGTCAGGTTATAGCAAGCTGTAGCTCGGTCCAGCGGCCGCAAACGGCTATAAGCGTCCCGTACACAGGTTCCATTAGAGATCTAATTGAATCCCTTGCGAACCGTTCCCTGAATACGGCCGAAACTGTGCTTTCATTGGGCGTTTTCCAAATGTTTGCTCGCCAGCATTTTCATTAGCAACGGACTTATATATCTCTGATCGCATCTCAACGTGGTATTCTGGTTCCTCAAAATATCCATTCTTCAAGCACAACTGTTCTGGAACATCTATACAAAAGTTTCAAGGTCGTTTCTTCACGCGAAGGCCATTGGTTTTTGTCTTTTTTGAGCGACACTTTATGTTTTTTCTTGGATATTCTTGTAGAGTTTGAAAAGACGAATCCAACGAGTACCATGAACGTATCATTGCGATCATTCGATCTCGAGATATTCCTGTGTGAGAGAGGCAAACCTAACCTAAAACCTTACCTTTCATATACGAATATTTTGAGATCAAATGATTGTGATGTACCACTACAAGTATTATACATATAACAGAGGGAAGAATTATTCATTGAGGTGATTAATACTTTTTCATACGACACCCTATATATTTTCTTCGATATTTTTGTAGAGCATGGAAAGATGAATCCAACGAGTACCATGAACGTATCATTGCGATCATTCGATCTCGAGATATTCCTGTGTGAAAGAGGCAAACCTAATCTAAAATCATACCAAGTTACGAATATCTCGAGATCGAATGATCGTAATGGTATGTTCATGGTACTCGTTGGATTCGTCTTTCCATGCTCTACAAGAATATCCAAGAAAAAATGCAATATAAACGTCGTTAAGAGTAACACAACACAAAAACGCCGCTCTTGTGTGAAGAAACTGGAACAGTGATAATACCTTAATGCTCTCTTTGACCACGTCTCTGCCACGCATATTTCCGGGTCGTTGACTTCTTTCTACGAGTCTTCAATTGTCCACTGTGGCTGCTCGTCGCCAATTTGAAACGAGCCCACGTGCGTCCCGAATGCGTTCCGTACAAATGTACAGTCCGGATCATAATCTCCGTCCAATTATGTTCTAGATTGATTGTACGTTGTTGATAGATCAACATTACCTATCCACCTAGCTAGACAAGATATTTAGTCGTTGATTAGGTTGGTTATTCAGACGACAACAAAGTACCCGTTCAAAAGTAATTCAAATAAAGTCACGAAAAAAGAGAGAGAAAATAAAACTGGGTATACGGGATAAGGAATAGCGAAATTTCTCATGTAAATCCTCTGCCAGCCGCGTAGTCCACGCTCGCTTTGTAAGCCCTCGCGTAAATAACTAGCTGTTACCTCTGGAATACCCATGGGAACATTACTTTTGATATATATATCTTCCGATGCGATTCGACCGTGTGCGAAATATGGGTGTAATCCGTCCTTTTGATGAAACAATTCTCATCCTTCCAACAATTTCCTGCCATTTAATTAGCTCGATCCGAAAATTTGTACATCTCTTTTATTGGCATCTGCAATTTCATTCTTTTTTAGAACAACGTGCAGAGTACCAATTAGTACAAATTAGCACTTTGGATTATTACGTAGAGCAATCAAAATATTGTCAAAAATAAATTCAAACTTCATTATTCAAATACAATATTTGAAAACATTTTTTTTACTGTTCTAAAGACACAAGATATTAAAAAATTGATAATACCGAAATTAAAAAATGATTTTTAAGTCGCATTACCAATTTTTTCAATATTTTTCCCCCTTTAGCAGAATAAGAAAAATGATAATTTTAATACTTGCTTTCTACTCATCATTCTTTTTTTACTAATGCCTAAATTGTCTCCTAATACTTAGCCTGCGGATCTCTAAGCATTTATAGCAAAATTGAGCAGAGGTCATTCCATGCCAAATCGATCACTTTTTGCAGCCATCATCGTCGATTTTGTTCTAAATGAAATATTCTGTAGTCCATGTGAAATTAGGGGGGGTTTAAGTCATCGTTTCGCCGGTTTCGAATTTTTTTAGAAATGGTAGGCCTTCGAAATTTGTAATTTTTGATCATTTTGGCGGAAACAGGTCTCACTTGCGAATTTTTATCTGAGGAACTGTTTGTCCGATTGAATTACATTTTTTTTTGTTTTATTCGGAAAGGATTGGGCTATTGCAAAATAATATTTTTAACCTCGACAATCAACTTTATAATGTCGAAAAAATTAAACAAATTCATTTTTTCGTTTTTTTCGATGAAAAAGTGATATCAGAGTGATTTAAATTTTGGAAAAAATATGGTTATATTCCTTGAAGTTTACCTTTTAAAATGAGCCCTTGAAAAGGATGGAGCTACAAAAATTATTTCCCATTTTGGAACCTGTTCCCATTAAAAACACGATTTTATTTCATTCCGTTTTCTTAAAATTTGTCTAGAAAAGTTGGAAAATGCATAACCATCCACAGTCTAATGATTAGATCTTTATGGAAAATAAAATTTCTTTACATCAATTGCAAGCTATAGGAGCTAAGTAGAAATTTATATTCCTCATTAATGGACATTAATTGGATAAAGAGATTTGGGGAATAAAGTTCCAGATAAGCGACTTCATAATTTTAATAACTGTAAAATGAAAAATATAAGACCGGTCATTTGACCGACAGTGATAGATTTAGCGAACGTGTCATTGCGATCATTCGATCTCGAGATATTCCTGTGTGAAAGAAGTAAACCTAATCTAAAACCGTACCAAGTTACGAATATCTCGAGATCGAATGATCGTAATGGTATGTTCATGGTACTCGTTGGAATCGTCTTTTCATGCTCTACAAAAATATCCAAGAACAAATGTAATATAATTGTCGTTGAGAGAAACACAATAACAAAAACGCCGCACTTTTGTGAATAGGAGCTAAGTAGAAATTTATTTTCCTCATTAATGATTGTTATTTGTTAACGCTAAACCTATCGAGCACAAAAAGCGAATAAAATGTTCTGGCTTGCAAGAAAGAAAAAATTCTATTTATTTAGATTTCGTGCGATTTTTATAAGAAGAGAAGAGAATGGTCTTGGATAAAGAGATTCGGGGAATCAATATCCAGATAAGCAACTTCATAATTTCAATAATTGTTAATGTTATAAATAGTATATCGGTATTGTTAAACTCCTCTAATCTTTCTCCTGTTTTTAATGACACCTGCTCATTTTTGTCATAAATGGGTTAAATCCACCGTCAACTAATGACGCACGACTGACGAAATCTGTTTTCCCCAAAAACTCAGTTTTCATTCCGCCCCGATCGGCGAGCTATTTTTCATTTCTTCGGAATGTTTCGTTGGCAACAGAAAAATGTTCCATAGCTCATTGCGCTTTAATTGTTACGTCGATAATTCGATATTGGTGGCTGCAATGAACGACCCCGACAGGCGTAGCAGCGCGATAAGGAATTTTTCATTTAGTTACCACATGTCCTTCGTGATATTGGTGAAACCTAGGGTTATCTTGCCCGCGTAGTACGTAATCCGGTATAATGAAAAAGAATGTTTCCCGGCGGATTTCGGACTGGAATTTTCCCGAAAAGTAGGCTACGCGAAAAAATCCCAGTTAATACGTTTCACCCGGCTCGAAGCAAGAATTGTACTAATTATAGATGGTCTGCAATGGGTGCAATGTGGAGCGTGATATAAATAATTTACTTTGTTCTGACCAGAAACCATGGTATTCAATCACCTCGAATTTTGAGTTATACATTAATTCACGTTTTTGTCATTGGCTTCAAAAAATCGGAGATCAATAACAAATAAATGATTAAAAAGTGACGTAATAATTGACTTTCATCTGACCAGAAACCTCGGTATTCAATCATCTCGAATTTTGAGTTACACATTAATTCCTTTTTTTGTCATTGGCTTACAAAAATCGGAAATCAATAACAAATAAATTATTAAAAAGTGACGTAATAATTGACTTTCATCTGACCAGAAACCTCGGTATTCAATTACCACAAATTTTGAGTTACACCGAAATTTACAATTCTGCTATAGGCTTAAAAAAATCATTAATCTCTCAATACATTATTAAAATATGACGTATTCATAGTTAAACAATTTTCTGGAATCTACATAGAGCAACTGCAAAACAATATAAATATTTTAAAATAGGTGTGATATTATTCTTAATTCTTAATAAATAGAAATCGTTCTAAATTCCGTGGAAATATTATATTCTAGCAATTTTGAAAATTATTTAAGGCACAAATGCATAAAGATCCGCAGTCTAAATATAAAAATTGTAGTTTTTACGACATTTGATCGTTTATAACTCGTAAACCAATTAACCAATTTCAATGAAATTTTCAGAACGTACAATATAATTCATACGAGTTTACAAAACATGTTATAGAATTTACAATTAAAATTGAACAATTTACAGATCATATTTAAGAATTATTCGAACTGGAAATAAATGAAATCATTTCTGTCGATATGACAATTACTGACAATAACATTTCATAGAATTTACAATTAAAATTGAACAATTTACAGATCAAATTTAACAATTATTCGAACTGGAAATGAATGAAATCATTTGGATTAATACGACAATTAGTGACAATAACATTTTATAGAATTTACAATTAAAATTGAACAATTTATAGATTAAATGTAGCAATTTTTCTAACTGGAAATGAGTGAAAACATTTTTGTTAAAACAACAATTACTCACAATAACGTTTTATAGAATTTACAATTGAAATTGAACAATTTACAGATCAAATTTAGCAATTTTTCCAACTGGAAATGGGTGAAATCATTTTTGTTAAAACGATAATTACAGCCAATAACATATTTGTAGAATCTGCAATTAAAATTGAATAATTTGAAGATTAAATTGAGCAATTTTACAAGGGTTCAAGGGTTCGATTATTTGCTCTCTAATTTACTAAGCTGTTTTGCAAATTACCAAATTAATTCCGGCGTTTCGACCTACATTTAGATCATCTTCAAGGGGTACTAGAATTGCGTCTGTGAAAAATTGTTTTGATACAATTTAAGAGTGTTTTTTAAATTTCAGAATACATAACAGAGAATGGGAATAATTGCTGGTAATAAAACTACTCACTGGCTTTGCGACGAACATTAATAATTGCGACGATATTTTTTATACGTCATTTACCAAACTGAATTTTTTTAGCCAAACAAAGACATTGAAGTCGTTGGCCTATTCATAAAATTAGATCATCTTCAAGGGCTACTGGAATTGCGTCTGTGAAAATGTTTTTTCAAACAAACTAAGAATATTTTGAAATTTCAGAATACATAACAGAGAAAGGGACTAATGCTGGTAATAAAACTACTCACTGGCTTTGCGACGAACATTAATAAATTCGACGATATTATTCAGACGTCATTTACCAAACTGAATTCTTCTAACCTTACAAAGACATTGAAGTCGTTTGGTCCATTCATAAAAAAAGTTATTCTGATTTAAAGTGTGTGTGATCAGTTATGCTCCTAACTGTAGTTCTCGTCAGAATGCACTTATGGCGGCCACTGTACACATTCTTCCCATTGTTTGTTCATCGCCAGAAATCGGCCTCGAGCGTCTACGAAGCATTGTCTCCGCTTTCCTCGTGGTATCGACGCATTGTTTCCTCGTATTTCCTCGTGATTGGCCGTTAGAGCTCACACGCCTTCGGCGCACACAGAGTCCCTCGCCTAATCTATAACGAGATAGTCTTGCTGGCTATCAGCTCTCGACGTATTCTCCGGGTTAATTGCGATCCGCGGTCGCTGCGAGGCCTATTTCCACCGTAGCTTCGAAATATCGTTTTGTGGTCTCGCGCTCTGATCGACCAAAAAAATAAAATAACCACCGGTTTTACTGTACACAATTTTCCGTTATGACTGCCTCTTTCATTCCCCGACCGGACAACGAAATAGCTTCTTCTTCCTTCTCGCGTTATCTTTCGAAACGGATCGGCACCGATGATCGATGGAGTCGCGATAGTCCGTGGGATTGTTATGAGAACGAGAGTATCTAGGCCACCGACCGCAACGAGGTCCACGTTCTGGAACCACTATCGTTCATTCTCTCGAGCCTCCATCGAAATTCTCTTGATAAAAATAGCATGGGGATTTTCTGCGAGAATAATAAAAATGATTTCACTAATTCCCAGTTCGTGTAATTGCCAAATCTGATCTTTTAATTGTTGAATTTTAATTGTGAATTCTATGAAATTTTGTTGTCAACGATTGTAGTCTTTTGCCTTTACAATTGTATTGCAAAAGTTCGTGCAACAATTCTAACAAAAATGATTCCACTCGTTTCCAATTTGTGAAATTGCGAAATTTGATCTGCAAATTTTGTTCAATTTTATTTGTAAATTCTATAAATATTTGGTTGTCAGTAATTGTCGTTTTAACAAAAATGATTTAATTCATTTCCAGTTCGTAAAATTGCTTAAATTTGATCTTCAAATCGTTCAATTTTAATTGTAGATTCGACAAATATGTTATTGTCTGTAATTTTCATTTTAACAAAAATGATTTCACTGATTTCCTGTTCGTAAAATTGCTAAATTTGATCTGTAGATTGTTCAATTTTAATTGTAAATTCTATAAAATGTTATTGTCTGTAATTGTCGTTTTAACGAAACTGTTTTCACTCATTTCCATTTCGAAAAATTGCTACATTTAATCTGTAAATTGTTTATTTTAATTGTAAATTCTATACATTTTTGTTGTCAATATTTGTAGTCTTGCTTTTGCAATTGAATTGCAAAAGTCCGTATAAAAATTCTAACAAAAATGATTTCACTCTTTTCCAATTCGTAAAATTGCTACATTTAACCTGTAAATTGTTCAATTTTATTTGTAAATTCTATAAAATTTTGTTGTCAGTAATTGTCGTTTTAACAGAAATGATTTCATTCATTTCCATTTCGTAAAATTGCTAAATTTGATATATAAATTGTTCAATTTTGTTTTATTGTTCAATTTGTCGTGCCTTTACAAATGTATTGGAAAAGTTCGTGTAAAAATTCTAACGGTAGAAATATCGAATAAGGTAACGTCGAAAGTGGTCAACGTGCAACTCGACAGCGGAACACGTATTTACCCGTCCAGGGGAAAACCCAGATCGCCTAAGTTAAGGTTTCAGGTATCCTAACGCGGTAGCAAACACGCTGACAACAATGGGGCCTTAGTATTAGAATTGACCTGAGCCGTTTTCAAGAAACGGTCGCCGTTTCAAGATCTTTGTGTTTTCAATAAATCGCATTCTTTGGCGGACGGTTTCACCGTGAATTTTTCTCATTGGACGCACTTTAGTTATTCTTCTATCTTAACTAGAATGCGGATATTTATGCGATTAAAGCAAAATTGAGTAGATGAAATTCCAAATATTAGATAAATTTCGAGAATTGAAAACTTCAATGTGTACTTTCTCATCTGTTAAAATTATTAAGGGAAGAAATAACATTCAATTTGTATTCTATTTCATGCAATCGACGCAGACAATTTTTATTTTGCATAAAGATCCATAGTATATCCATAACGTACATCTATAATTGTTATTCCTACGCTAACAAAAATAATGTCAATCGTTTCCAGTTTGTAAAATTGCTCGGATATATTTTATCTATAGATTGTTCAATTTTAATCGTGAATACTGTAAAACTTTGTTCTCAGCAATTGTTGTCATAGTTTTACAATTGTATTGCAAAAGTTAGAGCAAAAATTCGAATAAAAATGACTTGACTCATTTCCAGTTCGTGAAATTACTGATCTGTAAATTTTTCAATTTGAATTGTAAATTCTATAAAAATTTTTTGTCAGTACTTGTCGTTTTAACAAAAATGATTTCACTCTTTTCCAGTTCGTATAATTGCTAAATCTGATGTGTAAATTGTTCAATTTTAATTGCGAATTCTATAAAATTTTGTTGTCAATAATTGTCGTCTTATACCTTTACAATTAATATATTGAAAAAGTGCGTGCAAAAATTCCAACAAAAATGATTTCACTCATTTCCAGTTTGTAAAATTACTGAATCTGTACATTTTTCAATTTTAATCGTAAATTCTGTAAAAATTTTTTGTTAGTAATTGTCGTCTTACTACCTTTACAATTGTATTGCAAAAGTTCGTGTAAAAATTCTAACAAAAATGATTTCACTCGTTTCCAGTTCGTAAAATTGCTAAATTTGATTTGTAAATTACTCAATTTTAATTGTAAATTCTATAAAATTTTGTAGTTTGTAATTGTCGTCTTACAAGAGAGGCTTTTCCTTCTTTGAAGAAAACCACGCAGATTTCACGAAAAAGATGTAGAAAATGATTAGTCCTTTGCACTGTGTATTATTTTTCGATTTTGTTGCCAGCAACTACCTATTGCTTTAAGTGTTTTATTTGAAATTTACTTCAAAAGACAATACCTTGACTGCTACTTATATTTTAACCAAAGTTGTGAAAGTGAAACTTTATTGTATTTTATATTTCTGTAACTTATATTTCTTTTTAACTAAAAAATAAGACAATTAAACACATAAATGAAGAACCAAATGCCTATAAAAACCCGTTTCATTTACATTTTTCTTTCTCTGAAGTCGAGTCACACTCGACAAAGCAGTGCAAAGGGTTAATGCTGGATCACAGTGTTCAAAATCGTCCACGAAACCGAAACAAGTCGATGAAGGAGCAATTCTAATTTTCGTGGAAATTTAAAAAAATTTTTTCCTGGACAACTATAGAATCTTTTGCTTTGAAATTTTGCACACACATTCATTGATACTAGAAGCATGTACATGATTTTTCAAACCAGAAAACAATTAAAATCGCGTGAATTATATATATTTTTATAGAGCTTGACCAGGGAATTCAGGTAATATTTACATTGTTCACACTGGGCAAAGGAGTGCAGTTAAATAATTGTTTAATAAAACTGTTCTTTTAACATGTGATCGATCGGGTTTTATTTTCACATCGCAGTGAAACTGTTGCAATCATCTAATAGCAACAATGAACGGTCGAGATTCTGCCGATTAAAATGAGTCTATACACGAAGTAAATCGGAATAATTGAATTCTGTAGTTCGAAGCAAACTTTAAGCGTGCATTACCGTAGTTCGGGGCGAAATCTAAGCGAGCATTACCGTAGTTCAAAGCGAAATCTAAGCGAGCATTACCGTAGTTCGACGCGAAATCTAAGCGAGCATTACCGTAGTTCGA
>CM052199.1:4136407-4153429 GCA_028455805.1 Lasioglossum figueresi | reverse complement strand
CATTGAGGAAGAGGATTCTGGAGCAGAAATCCTTTCCTTCGGAAAGAGCAGGTCTCTTGGGACCCTAGAATGCAACAAGAAGAAAAGAGTCCTCGGGGATGATCTTCTTTCTTTGGCCCAGGAAGAGTTAGAACTCCCATCGTGACGGAATTGCAGGAAACTTTGAGGAATAGGATTTTGACAGAGTAGATCTCTCTGATCCTGGAATGCGAAAAGAAGAAAAGAGTCCTAATCTTCTTGCTTTGGGCCGGAAAGGGATTTAGCAGAGTCTAGAGATTCCGGAGGAGCCAGCTTTCGACAGATGATGGCGTGGATTTTTCTGCGAAGAGTATGGCGGTCTTTTCGAGGGAAACGTGGACCGTTCGGTTAGATAGGTGGAACGAGGGTAACATCAAAGGAACGGCCGCGTGCATACACGTATATTCGAGCATGCATTAAACCTCCTTACTCGGTTGATGGTATCGACAAATCCTCTAGCCCCTGAAACGGAGCAGACCCTGTGCCAAACGAGAACGGTACTCCAGGCAAGAACCTTTCAACTTCGCAGACTGCTTACTTTGCACGCGCCGTTCCATTGTGAATATTTTCTATCTCGTGCGGCGAATGCTGCCGCACGTTGTCTAGAAATAGGTAACGTCAAACGAGAAATAATTGTCGCTTGCGTACATCTTTTCGTGAATATATAATTAGATTTTTTTTTATGACACAAATTTTTGGCAAAATTTTCGAAATTTTATATTTTCGAAAGGCATTCGGGCCGTTCGAAAACGATGGAGAACTGTTCACGAGCAGTGACGGATCTAACGTGGGCCCCCGGGATGCCATAAGGCCCCGAATAATTTTAAATAAATTTATTTAATGCGTAACGGTACGAAATTTTTCATTACTTTTCCGTTTTGTTAATAAGTCTGAGAGTTTTCTTGCAACTTCTGTTTCAAACTTGTGTTTGGGGGTCCCAGAATTTTTATCCGATCGGGGCCCCCACTTGACATGTGTCGCCACTGTTCACGAGTAATTGTAAAACATTGGAAGAATATTGAACGTATTCACAGAGAAGTCCAAATTTCCGTGGGATTAATAAAATGTAACAACGCGATCGGAAATTATTATCGAAAATTATTGAAAAATTTTAATTTTTAGAAAAGCGTAAATCATGTGTGTTTGTACGTATGTATGTATGTTTGTTATAAGCGCGAATTGCGATTCGACGATGTGGATCTGTTTAATTGAAAACATTTCTGAGGACCATCAGTATAGTGAATGGAATGCGACAGAATTGTTTGTACGTTTGTGTGAGAGAGGGTATGCGGAGAATTTAATAGACATTTCTATGAAATTGAAGGCCTCTATCTTGTTCTATGCATGTACAGTACAATTTGTTTATGTTTCTAATAAAACCTCGAACAAGTTACGACACTGTTGTTTTTCAATAATTCCTCCAATCCTACGACCATAGAATTTAAATTTATTAGAAACTACCCACACACACACACACATTCAAGATAAATATTCCAAATGTCTGTATTCATACTAAATGGTCGGAAATATTTTTATTTATGTAAGGATAAGAATTACAATCACGAGTATTGCATGCAAGCAATAATTGAAATAATTCTTTTCTAAATTCAGTTTTTATATACAATAGTGTAGTATATTAATGTCAAATATAATTGAAAATATTTTTATTTATTTAGTATAGTATGTACGCAACCAAAATTGAAGTAATTCTTTTCTAAATTCAGTTTTCATATACAATATACATAATTTATATACATTAATGTAAAATATAAATGAAAATATTTTTATTTATTTAGTATAGTATGTACTCAACCAAAAATTGAAGTAATTCTTTTCTAAATTCACTTTTTATATAAAATAGTGTAATATACTAGTGTAAAATATAATTTAAAATATTTTCTTTTATGTAGTATTGTACGTACGCAACCAAAAATTCAAGTAATACTTTTCTAAATTAACTTTTTATATAAAATAGTGTAATATATTAGTGGATAACATAATTGAAAATATTTTTATCTATGTAGTATTGTACGTATGCAACCAAAAATTGGAATAATTCTTTTTCAAATTTTTTTTTTATATAAAATAGTGTAGTATATAAGTGTAAAATATAATTGTGAAAATATTTTTATTTATTTAGTATAGTATGTGTGCAACCAAAAATTCAAATAATTCTTTCCTTAATTAATTTTTTATATAAAATAGTGTATATTAGTATATAATATAATTGGAGAAATAAATTCATTTATGTAGTATAGTACGTATGCAACCAAAAATTCAAGTAATTCTTTTCTAAATACATTTTTAATATAAAATAGTCTATATTAGTGTAAAATATAATTGAAAATATTTTTATTTATCTAGTACAGTAAGTAATACAAGCAAAAATTGAAATAATTCTTGTAACCGATTTTTCCAAATTCATTTTTTATATAAAACGGTATAAAATAGAATGTAACATAATTTAGTATGAAAAGTGGAAATCCGAGTTATGATCGCGTTAGCAGCCGCAAGACTGCACGAAATGCGTCACCGCTAATTCGGTAGTTCGGAACCGATCGATTCCGCAAAAATGTCCATCAGCCAGCGCACATAGTGAACTTTGCACACATCTATTTTTCCTCTTTCTTCCGGGTTAAATAACGCGGACAATGACTAGGGGACGCGTTGTGCGATAACAAAACGTGCTTTTGTCCGTCGTCGGCCGTCGCGGAGGCAAACAAACGCGGTTTGTTGCGAAAAACCGGGTCGCGTCAGAAATTCCAACCGGTGTTCGCCGGGTAATGAAGGGCTCGACGAACGGGAAAGGCCAAGGTAGAAAGAAAGAACAAGGAAAAATAGTGGCTGTAAATTTTCCCCGTGTTCTGACGTTCGGTCGCGAAACACGCGCGCGCGCTACGATGAAACTTGCGAATTTAATTTCTCGGTTACCGGGGACGCATAAATATGCATCACCCTGCACTCTGCTCTCTCCGTCCAATCCTGCCTCTGCCCTGATTTATTTCTGATTACACCGGAACGGATTTCGCTGACCGTTCCCAGTCAGCGGTTTCCCGGAAATAGCGGAAGAACGAAAGGTATTTTCGGGGTATGCTCGTGTCCCGATATTAAGCCGCGTTCCTACGTGTTCGCCGGACACGCCTTTTCCCTGTAGATGTTTTGTTGTGCTCGTTCTGTCCCACGGTGGGCTGTAAATCCTGACGAAATAAGAATTTAGAAATGTAAAAATGTAAGAAATATTTAGTGGTCGCTACTTTTCTTATAGTACACCCTATATATTTTCTTCGATATTCTCGTAGAGCATGAAAAGTCGAATCCAACGAGTACCATGAACGTATCATTGCGATCATTCGATCTCGAGATATCCCTGTGTGAGAGAAGCGAACCTAATTCATAGCTTTTTCAAACACGAACATCTCGAGATCGAATGACCGTAACGATATGGTCATTATACTCGTTGGACTCGTCTCTTCGTGTTCTACAAGAATATTGATAGAAATATATAGGGTGTCGTTTATCAATTCATAGAAATGAAATTGTTCGCCAGATAATTTCAAGAAAATTGATGCTATCTGTTTTCCTAGTTATAAATCGTGGAAATCCATCGGAAAGATCGACTTAAATATCAGGATAGATCATTGCGGAGACATTGATCGTAGCTATCGTATTCTTGCGTTCAGGTTTCCGGTTCACCTCGAACCAGATTTTGTTCACAAGCGAACGCGTGATTCACCTCGATATGGAAATAACTGCGTTAAATAATATTTAGCATTCGACGGTGTCACACGAGAACGTGGGAAATATGACATTACGCAGATTGAAACGAGATCGCCGTCGACTTTAATCATTTATTCGTCTTGCGAATAAAAACAGAGCTAATAAAACAAATCAATTCTTTTTCAAATTAAATTTAAAAAAAAACAAACAATATTCGATATTCTTGTAGAGCACAACAAGCCGAATCCAACGACTACAATAAACATACTGTTGCGATCTCTCAATCTCGAGATATTCTGTCTGAAAGTAAGGTACGTGAGCCTAACCCAACCATAACTTTCAGACAGAACATCTCGATCGCAATGATACGTTCATGGTACTCGTTGAACTCGTCTTTCCACGCTTTACAAGAATATCCAAGAGAATATATAGGGTGTCGTGTAAAATAAGATTAAATATTTACAAAATTTAAAAATTCCTAAAGTTTCTTCTGTATTTGAATTCTCGCGCAAATCATTTTTACACCGGCATATAAAAATAACAAAATGTATAGAAGAGTTTTCGAGTTAATTTTCAGACATTGGAATATCCAAGAGAATATATGTGTAGGGTGTCGTGTGAAACAAGATTAAATATTCCCGAAGGTTGTCCTGTGTTTGAATTCATATAAAAATACCAAAATGTATATTTGGTAATTAGGTAAGTTTTCAAGTTAATTTCCGAGTCTGAGACTCTCTCCTTTGATTTTTCGATGCGGTGTCGCTCGATACGAAGCACGTACGACGATAATGAAGGTTAATTAGACGGGTTGACGCATCGAGCGTGAAATTATTACCAGCAGGCTATCCGTAGCCGCCGTGAGGATTATATTTAGCGACCGGGGGTTGATTGCCATAAATTGGCTTCAATTTCCTTCAATTTGTAAGGGACTAAAAAATTCATGTACTGTGGGCGGCATCTGTCGACCAGCAGAACTCGGGTAAAGCAGATTCCTCTTTACTTACCGATCTAGCGAAATCATTTCATTTCTAGTCCGTCAGAGTTCCGAATATGTTCGCAGATGGCGCGATCCTCTTTCTCAACGGATTGCGTTCGATCGTGATTAAATTGTGATGGGATCGTGCTCTGTAATTATTAGACTGCTGATTAGACTGTGCACTGTGCATTTATAGCAAAATTGAATAGATGAAATTCAAAATTGTTGGAAACATATCAAAATTCAAGATGTATATATATGACTTCTTGTCTATTAAAATGATTAAGGTAAGAAATGTCATTCTGTGTGATTCCTATTCATCGCAATCGATGGAAACATTTTTATTTTGCATGAAGATCCGCAGTCTGGTAATTGCTCTACTGTTTCTATATGAATTAGTGGCGAGATGTAGTAATACTTTGCAATATATTGATAAACTCACTGTACATTCTTATTGTACATTTTAATATTGATATTTCGATAAGAAAATGAGACATACAAAATTGTTCTGATTGCCTATGGCGGCCATTATAAATTTGGTGGTCGATCTTAAATTATTTATTTGTAATTATGCATAAAACATCATGATTTCGTTGTTTCTGTTGCAGCTACCAGATTTGAATAATCTCGATGAAAAGGTGAGTCCTGTTCAGGATCATTCATATATAAAAATAATCGCATGATCGCCGTGGGTAAGTGTCATATTTACATTCATATGGTTACTACTTATTTTTCTGAAGAGTTAAAAGTTTAGCAGAATTTAATGTTGAGTCGGTAACGTACTTGCTCAGTAATTTATACAAATAAAAATAGTAATAGTTATACTATATACTGTATAGTGACTTGTAACATAGGTTCATCTTATGCTTTGTTGTTTCATTTATATTTAATGAATGAATATTGTTATTGTTGTATTCGTTATTTCAGAGAAGTATGTTGGTCATAACAGCAGATTTTATGCATTTATAACGGTAAATGAGTATGTTTAATTGAAAACATTGGGATATTTTAAAAATACTGTTACATTATTTCCAATCCATTGACCATGAAAGAAAATCAATTTCTATTTCACTCCAGTTTTATTGCAATTCAGGCAGAATATTTTTATTTTGCAGAAAAAATCCGCTGTCTAGTCATAACAATCATAAACAAATAACATGTTATTTTGTTTTATAATCATTTGCATGCCTGCAGATGTTTATGCAATTTGCAATTTTTGTAGAGGAATTTTCAGAGACTCGTATCAAATGAAATCTTATTTTCTGTGGTAGTAGCCTTCTTAGATCTGACAATGAAATAAATGAAAATCATACTAAATTCTGTTGTAATTTTCGTTCCAGCGTTTCTCGAAAATTTTGCAAAAGCCATAATTGAATAAAGATCCGGAGTCTAGTGATCACTAGAAAAAAACTACAAAAGTGGCATTATTTTAAATATTACGGTGAATGACATTTGCCCGGTTTACGGCCATTTTCCGAGCATAACTATTACACGAAGATCGTTGGTCTTCAAGCATGCAGACACGAAATTTCACGGCAGCTTAGAAATTCTAAGCAGAATCTGAGGAGATACGTGCTTCGAATCGCAGATGAGGTGTTCGTTTACGGTGCCGTGGGTAGATTAAGCTCCTCGAGGAGGGGATAGGTTATGTAATCCCGACGAAAAAGGTTGCAGGCGAAACCAATAAGAAGGCTTCAAGAGCCTCGTGGAACGTTGTGATGCGAGTAAACAGTTTCAGAACTTATCCCTTCTCGACTACCATGAAACACTTCGCGCATGTCTCGGAATTCGTTTTTCGGATTATTCCGAATCTACACTGTGCAACACAGATGTTAATTGCTCATGCAACAATGGAGCACACTGATCCTATTATTCAACACGGTAACCTTGAATTCACCTGCAATTCGTTCTTAACACTTTTTTAATTCTTTTTTAGATAAATAATGGGAATTTTCAAGAATTTGAAAATGGGTATTTTGATTGGATGGATCTACTGTAGAATGACCTATTTTTTATTGAAAAATATCGACATTTGACGTCATAGTGATCTTGAAGTCATTTGCATTTCATTTTTAATTTTTTTTTAGATGAATGATAGGAATTTTCAAGAATTTGAAAATGGGTATTTTGACTGCATGGATCGACTGTAGATTTGTATTTTTTTTATTGAAAAATTTTAACATTTGACGTCACAATGACTATGAAGTCAACTGCATTCCTTTCTTATTTTTTTCTAGAGAAATAATAGGAATTTTCAAGAATTTGGAAATGGGTATTTTGATTGGATGGATCTACCGTAGAATGGTATTTTTTTTATTGAAAAATATCGACATTTGACGTCACAGTGACTATAAAGTCAACTGCATTCGTTTCTTATTTTTTTCTAGATAAATAATAGGGATTTTCAAGAATTTGAAAATGGGTATTTTGATTGGATGGATCTACTGTAGAATGGTATTTTTTTATTGAATTATATCAACATTTAACGTGACCTTGAAGTCATCTGCATTTCAGTCTTAATTTTTTTCTAGAGAAATAATAGGAATTTTCAAGAATTTGAAAATGGGTATCTTGATTGGATGGATCTACTGTAGAATGGTATTTTTTTTATTGAAAAATATCAACATTTGACGTCATAGTGACATTGAAGTCATCTGGATTTCATTCTTAATTTTTTTCTAGATAAATAATAGGAATTTTCAGGAATATGAAAATGGATATTTTGATTGGATGGATCTACTGTAGAATTGTATTTTTTAATTGAAGAATATCGACATTTGACGTGACAGACACGACTTATTGTAATTTTATACATATAGTACCACAACCATTGCTATTCTCTGGTATTTGATGCGAGTGTAGAATATTCTCCCTGCCTATAAAACGATCATAAAACCATCATCTAAACCAAGAATCCTCGTCCCGTAACCAACTACAAATGTCCGCGTGTATGAGTCGGTAAACCTGCCCGGCTGTTCAAAACGTTATAAATACCGGTTCTTGCGAAACCCATTGAAAACGTCCTTTTTCATTATTAACACCAATTAAAGTTGTATTCACACCTGCCACGCCTCCGGCTCGGCTGTTAACTTCGCCAGCCACAGCTGTCCATTCTTTAATTTATTGTAATCGCTCCTCAATGTCGTATCGCAATTATTTATGTCCTCAAATTAACAAATGTGGACACTTCCGGCGCAAAATGTCACTTACATCCTGTAGAAACACTATTCTTTCATCTCTTGTTCCTAATCGTTGAACATAACAGAGGTCAAACATGACATGGCTAGTCAAAACATAACAGAACTTGTTTCTATCCAATTATTTATTTATGAACCTGTTAGCAACATATTCCTGACTCCATCCCGATTAAAATGACACCCCACACGATGCAATTTGAATAGTATTAACCACTCTAATTCAATAATAAAGTATTCACAGATCCGCGGTTCGGATAAGCGAGGTTACATTAAATCGTGGATTAAACGAGTAATTATGATCCGAAACCTATCGTGTTTGGGCTCATTCTAATCAGAGAAATGTCACGGATGCGCCGGTAAAAGTTGCACCGAAAAATGTTTGAAAATCACGGAGTTATGCGATTAAATTAGTATTGTCTCACCGAAGCAATCTGTTCATCAGGGACGAAACGAGGCTGTCGGTGAACCGTAGCGCGGTTTATCTTCTGGATTTTGTTCACCTCTTTCACCGACACGATTTCCAGAAACCCTCGTCGCTAGATTACATTCAAAAGCAGATCTTTTCATTCGAATTGAATCTAGCGGACGGGATCGCCGTCACGTCTGCTGACAAACAATTCCGCGAACACTTCTAATTATATGTCGAGAGTTGTCCGCCTATTCCGGGAAAACCTGTATCGGATTTCCCGATGCAGACACACTCATCGGCCATTGTTCAACGCTGTGATACGGGAATATTTCGATCTACAAGGTGAATGCTCCAGGTGACGTTGAATCCATCGATTTACAGATGCAATCGCCGTTCGATGAATCAAGCTTAAGGTCACGCGTCGGAGACGTTGATCTCTCGATCCTCTCGCGATCCGATCGCTAGCCTCTTTTTCTCTCATTTTGTTTTGCAAATAGCAATTTACAAAATCAGTGACAACCAGGCCCAATTTTTTTAGCCATTAAAAATAAAAGGTAAAATGAAATTTTATTATTTTATATATATACAAATTTATTTCACTATACGTGTTTCGTTTTTATAGTTTTTTTAATCGAACTGTATGAAAATTATTTCACCAGACCAGTTTCGAGAGATATTAATTCTACGCCTATGCCTATGTCCATTTACCTAGACTCGTTCTCAGCTGCATAATCGCGTTCTCCACATTACGCAATCCTCGTCGCGGAATAATTTCCTTCAATTCTACGACGACATTAGACATTATCTACTTAACTCGGCCATCGAACCCTTTGTCTCTGACAATCTCTGTCTGCGATTCTCAATCTCGCGTTTCGTTCCGCTATTTCACACTGCGTTACGTTATTGCCGACCGATATCGCACGAATAGAGTCACCAGTCTTTCGAAATGCTGTAAAATACATTTTAATGCCGCTTTAATACCCTGTCTTGCGTTTTTCTCACAGTTTCCTACATTTCATTCAATCTCCATTTGCTAATTTGTCGGTTGTCGATACTTTTTTTACGCGACACCCTATATGTTTGTCGCGATATTCTTGTAGGGCTTAAGAAGACGAATCCAACGAGTACAATGACCATACTATTTCAATCATTTAATCTCAAGGTATTCGTTATACTAGTAGGAATAGAAGATTTTAGGTTAGGCCTTTTTTTCCAGCGCGAATATCTCGAGATTTAATCGTCTCAACGGTATCGTCATTGTACTCATTGGATTCGTCTTTTCCTGCTGTATAATAATATCTAAGATTCATTCGTATCTGGTGAATATTTTTGGTACGTAAAATATCCACATGCTTATGAAATATATAATTTCGCATAAGACTGACTCTTCGTATGCAGAAATCGCCACACCGAGAATGTTTCAAGCTCGGTTTCTATTTCAGCCGGGCTGCATAATTCGCGGCGAGTTACGCGCGATAGTGGACCGACATTGTTGCCTCGAAATTTTGGATTGAATTTCGTCATCCTTTATAAATTTTCCCGAGCTCAACGACCGGTCCGCGAGAGCGTGCTCTGCCAAAAACCATTAACCCGAATTCTGGGAAGCTTGTCGCAACTCGGAAATTCGCGAATGTCGTGCGTAGTCATACGCGCACGAACCTCGATCGGACAGTGAACGATCGACGACCTCGTTTCTATCGGAACACGATTCGCACCTGCGGTCCCAAAAGTTCGAAAAACAATGCTGTTGGTAACGAGAGCATCCATCAAAATTCAAGGCTGATGCTATTCTTTAAAAAAAAATGTGTTCTTTCTTCGATATTGTAGAACATTCAAAGACGAGTCTAACGAGTACCATGACCGTACCATTAGGATCATTCGATCTCGAGATATCCGTGCTTGATACCATAATTAAAAATTTAATATAAACTATAATTTTCTTCGATATTCTTGTATAGCGTGAAAAGACGAGTCCAACGAATACCATGACCATAGCATTAGGATCATTCGTTCTTGAGATATCCGTGCTTGATACCTTAATTAAAAATTTCATATAAACACTATAATTTTCTTCGATATTCTTGTATAGCGTGAAAAGACGAGTCCAACGAATACCATGACCATAGCATTAGGATCATTCGTTCTCGAGATATCCGTGCTTGATACCTTAATTAAAAATTTAATATAAACACTATAATTTTCTTCGATATTCTTGTATCGCGTGAAAAGACGAGTCCAACGAGTACCATGACCATACCATTACGATAGAGCCAAAGGTAGGCTTTGAGTTAGGTTTGCTTTCTTCAAATATGAATATCTCGAGATTGAACGATCGCAATGGTACGTTCATGGTACTCGTTGGAATCGTCTTTTCCTGCTCTACAAGAATATCGAAGAAAAATCACAATGTTGTTACGCCGAAGCGTAAAATTGGATGAAGACGAGTCCGAATGAAGATCGACGACTCGTCGGAAGGTGATTCTCGACGATGCACGGGGAAATGGGTCGGGAAAAATCGCGGGATAATTCAGCAACAGGCTGGAGCGACACTCCGTTAACACGTTCTTGCGTAACAACTGGTTCCCGGGCCCAGCGATCCAAGTCTGTCCCGCGGAATAGTCGTTGTTTGCATACAAGCTCTCTTATGCATAACCGGCTGGGCTGCGAGGCACGGCGCGGCGTGCAGATACCGGCACCGTAGGTGTCTTTAGAGGTTAAGAAAATATCTGTGTCACCCGCAGCGACCGGTCGACCGGTTGCCAGATACTCGTTGTAAACAGGATGGAATTTGCATGCATATTCAAGCGGCGGAGCCTGCACGAGAGCATCGAGGTCGTGTGTCTTGCGAGCGAAAGAGCGAGCTATAGTGCAGCGGAGCCAAGGCCCAAGAGAGTAAAAGCGGCTTTTCGGTGAAAGTAAACGATCCTCGTATACACGAGACCGTATGTACGTTAGTCAGGGTCATTTCGGTTAATGACACCCTGAAGAGGCGCTAATAGGGTTAACGACGGGACATCTTTCGCTTTTACTTTACGAAATCGTGCCCGGGACATTAGGCGATCGGATTTCGGTCGAATCATGGGAAAAATGTGCAATGTAAAAACATTTAAGGGATCAGGAAGTATTGTCGCGTTATTTTATTATTTTAAAAAGGAAACTAATGATCAGACTGCGGATTTTAATCCGTTTATTACACAAAATTGGTACGTACAATTTAAAGCAGTGGATGTTTAAAAATTGATGTTTAAACAATTCAAGGACATCGACGTATTAGTTTCAGTTCAAACAAATAGTTAAAACAAGACAGACATTTTTATGTAACCTCTGTGTCTTGGAATCGACGTAGACATTTTTTTATTTTGCATAAAGATAGTCTAACGATTATCTACTAATGATTATTCATGATTGTTATGAGCATTTATGACTTATGAAAATATTCAACAATTACTGGAATGGTAAGTTCGATAGAATGCAGCGCGATTTTTAATTCTATTGGG
Source organism: Lasioglossum figueresi (assembly GCA_028455805.1). Classification (NCBI taxonomy): domain Eukaryota; kingdom Metazoa; phylum Arthropoda; class Insecta; order Hymenoptera; family Halictidae; genus Lasioglossum; species Lasioglossum figueresi. The sequence goes on along the minus strand of CM052199.1, from coordinate 4,141,615 downwards.
CCTAGAGACGGCGTTACCATTAAAAATTAGATTTTATTTCATTCAAATCTATTCATATTTTTTTATAAAAATTGAAAATTCCATGTACATCCGCAGTCTACTAATGATTTTGCAGAAAAAATTCTTTGTTGTGAAATTCTTTTAGATTTAGATGAATAGAGTGTCAGTATTCTTGCTATTGGTAGCTCTTTAATCCTAGATCATTGGACCAGGTTTGGGCAACTTGCGGCTCGCGAGCCACAGACTCCTCTTCCCACTCCTGGATCCTCCCCACTCCTGGGTCCTCCTCTCTCCTGGGTCCTCCCCACTCCAGAGTCCTCCCCACTCTTGGGTCCTCCTCACTCCTGAGTCCTCCCCACTCCTACGTCCTCCCCACTCCTGGTTCATCCCCACTACTGGATCCTCCTCCCTACTCCTAGGTCCTCCCTATTCCTGGATTCTCCTCACTGCTGGGTCCTCCCCACTTCTGGGACCTCCCCACTCCTTAATCCTCCCCACTTCTGGGTCCTCCCCACCCCTGGGTCCTCCCCACCAAACTCCTGTAGAGTGTAGGAGGGGCTTGTGGAGATTAGGAGTGGAGATTAGGAGGAGGATTTAGAGTCACATCAAGGAAAGAAGTGAGGAGAGTTGGAGAGGGGCAAACGGTCCACTGGTAGTGGGGATCGTGAATTATGGCCTGGGTTAGTTGCAGAGTTATAGTTGCTGCATTGATCCATCAATTTTTAAATAAATAAATTATCTCTTTCCTGTATTCACAAGAATTTACGCAACTCGGTCTGTTTTCAAAGTGTTTCGCCTCCCCGAAAAATCACGCGACACTATTTTTCACATTGTGTGCAAATTCGCGGACCTTCACACGTTGTCTCGCGAATGCCAATCACGAAGGCCGCGATTGCAAAAACCAGGCGAATCCATTTTTAATAAAATTACAATTGCAAAAGACTAACAACATTGAAGAATGTTACGTTCTTTAAAATGTTTTCTACTTTTTGCTTCTTGTAATTAATATATTGTAGAAAGATGTGTATTCATATATTCGATGCATTTATGAGAAATTAGAATATCCATACGACATTGACAATTAGAAAGTTAATGTTTCTCTTCTTTTTGTGCTTCCTGTTATCGACATAGAGAAATGTTTATTCATACATTCGATGCGTTTACAAAAAATTCGAATATCGTTACGATATTTACAATTTTATGAAGTTACTTGAAATACATTGTTATTCGGTACCATTGTTTTGCGATCGATCTAAACAATTTGTATTTTGCACAAAAGTCCGCAGACAATTTACGACCAAACAGAGATACAATCTTGCTCGAGGTTATTAGCGAAAATTGAGATCGGAAGATTTACAGAGAACCTCGAATTGTTGATACGAAGTCTACCGGAGTGGTCATAATTTGTTTACGGCCGATGTTCAAGAATGCCTCAAGGTCCGGCGAGGAATTATCGCCTGGAAAATCGTCGTGGATCACATACATAAATCACTCGGGCCAACAGTTATTACCTAATGCGATTATTTAAGAATCCGTTGGTGAACAATTAGCCACGGCGAGCAATAACAATAAGCTAGGTATAGTAAATTGGTTGTTAAAACGCTGTGAACCGAACTCATAATTAAATGTACTTTCCATCTTGATAATTTTAATAGGTTGAAAATAATGTATTATTAGATCGCGATAACACTCCATTGTTTTATATTTATTTTGACATAACGAATGCATTTTGCAATTCTAGATTTTAATCCGCAGTCTATTTATAGCTCAGAGATGATCTCTGTCAATTTTAAAACACAATAACTAATCTACATATATAAATTTGTTATATTTATGCACTTTCACGACTAAAGTAACAAAATGTGAAATATTTTAATAGGAGCATGTTCTGAAATGTTCTAATTTCAAATTAGTGTCTATACTTCGACTTCGGTAAAATGTCTGTTTTCGAACGCATCTGATTTACAATTAATTAGGATATTGAGAATTACTAGAAAATTACTAGAAAATTCAAGGAACGATCATTAAGTTCCCCAGCCGACCCTCCTCGATCAGTCGAGTCAACATGATTGAATTAAACGGCTAAAAATATCCACCGAATGGCCGCGGTTGCAGTTGATATCGTGAATAATAATTGATAATGTGCTCGTCGAGCCTTGATCTACCGCATCGGTGTAATACTCCAGCTGATTTCCCTTATTTTCTATTGTTCAACAGGTACAGCTGCCTAAAAATACCGGGTTCTTACAACTACAATTTTGATTATCAAGTTACATCAAGCAAAACCTGTGTCGTTCTTTAAAAATTGTCCCAATAATACTACGTTTCCTTCAAAAGGGAGATTCCTGGCGTCATTTGAAGCAACTTTTTCCTTTACAAAAATATTCCCCGAGGCTCCGTTAAGGAGTTATCAACGAAAAACGCGAAAGACTCCGCCTCCGTGACAGGCCCCGCCTCTTGGCCATCGGCAACGCCACGCTCAGATGTAGCCGTGCTCTGATTGGCCTGTGTTTTTCGTTAATAACTCCTGAACGAAGCAACGGAGAACATTTTCGCAAAGGAAAGAAAGGAAAAGTCACCATTGGTATATTTAACTTTTCCGTTTCTGTTTTATAAAATCCATTGGTTCGCATTGTTTTCACATTGTCCAACAAAAAATTTTATTAGCACGTTTTTATAAATTAATTTGGTCTCGAACAGTATCCCAAGAGCCTGAAAGTGTATATTCATCGTTCGCAGACTACTGTTAGCGATCGCCGGTGCAATTCATTTGTTGACAACATTTTTGCAAACAACAACCGATGGCCCATTTTTCCTCAAAAATGCTACAAATTCAAACGAAACTTTCTTCTCACGAATAATTTCTTTGTGATAGTTTTGTAAACATATTCCTGACACTTTCCCGATCAAAATGAATCCAAACACGAGGCAATTCGGTTCATATTTACTTCTGTAATCCACAATCGATTGGAGCCTCGATTATCCGAACCTATGATATCTATGAACTTCAAACTGTTATAACTTTGCAAAGAAAGATCGTAAAACGATGAGACTGGTCTCATTTTAAAGTTTGAACAATCTACTTTCGAATCCCCTCATTCACATTCTCCGAAAATATTCTGTCGTGCTATAGTCGATGGAAAACTGAAAGCACATTTCTACGATTTTCCCGAAAATGGTACAAATTCAAACCTTTGTAAATATATTCCTGACACTTTCCCGATCAAAATGATTCCAAACACGAGGCAATTCGGTTCATATTTACTTCTGTAATCCACAATCGATTGGAGCCTCGATTATCCGAACCTATGATATCTATGAACTTCAAACTGTTATAACTTTGCAAAGAAAGATCGTAAAACGATGAGACTGGTCTCATTTTAAAGTTTGAAGAATCTACTTTCGAATCCCCTCATTCACATTCTCCGAAAATATTCTGTCGTGCTATACTCGATGAAAAACCGAAAGCACATTTTTACGATTTTCCCGAAAATGATACAAATTCAAACCTCTACAAAAAAGTTAGAAATTTTTTTTCACAAATGAATCCTTCACAGATTTGAAGCTTAAAGTCACGTCTGTGCAACGAGTCCTCAAAAATTGATAAAAATTTTCTTGGCACATTTTTATCAGTTAGATTGTTCTCGAACAGTATCCCAAGAGCCTGAAAGTGTATGTTTATCGTTCGCAGACTACTGTTAGCGTTCGCCGGTGCAATTAATTTGTTGACACCCGTTAAAAAACCGCGTGTCCGTGGCCAGGTCGCGATAAATATAGCGAATTGCTCGGTGGACGCTCGGAAAACTGACCTCGGACTAGCTAACAGTAAAACGGGAAACGCAATGCGGGTCTGCTCGCGGCACCGCTTGGCGAACGTAATTAAACAAACATTGAATGTAATATACATACGTTCGCGTTTATGCGGGACACTTGCGCCCAATGAACCACTTCTGCGTCGCTCTTATCGGCTCTCATCTTCGCATCAGCTCGAGGGAACAATCGTTTCATTGTGGCCACGTGTTGGCAATCGAGGGAAGTGTTGCGGCGATGGTACTGTGGAAGGAGGGGTTCGAGGGGAAGCGAAAGAAAGAAGAAAAAAGAGAAAGAACAAGAGAAGTCGGGAGGAGGAAAGCTGAAGAGCTCGGGACCTGGGGAGAAGAAAAAATGAGAAGAGAAGAAACGGTCGCTGAAGAGCAAGGAGAAACAGAGAGGAAGGAGAAGAAAGATACAGGAAGAAATGAAAAATTAGGGTGAAAAATAGCAGTAAAAGCTACAATAATGAAGCAGAAGTACAGTTGCATAAAGAATATATTGTGTCTAGTATAATGAATACACATACTATAGTATAAAACACAATACACATAGTATGCAGTATAAAATGTAATGTAGTACGAAGAATATACTATAGCACAAAATACAAATGTATATATTGTATACTATAGTATAAAGAATGTACTGCAGTATGTATATAATATAATATAGTGTGATGAACATACTGTAGCATAAAATATAATACAATATTGTATGAAGAATATTCAAGAGTATAAATTATAATATAGTGTGAAGAACATACTGTATCATAAAATATAATATAGTCCAGTATGAAGAATATGCTATAGTATAAAATATAATATAGTATGAAGAATATCGTATACTATAAACTATAATATAGTATGAGAATATCGTATACTATAAACTATAATATAGTGAGAAGAATATCTTACAGTATAAAATATAATATAGTATGAACAATATCCTATAGTATAAAATATAATATAGTATGAAGAATATCATATAGTATAAAATTTAATATAGTATGGAGAATATCGTATACTATAAACTATAATATAGTGAGAAGAATATCCTATACAGTACACAAATACAGTACAGTATGAAGAATATGCTATAGTATAAAATGTAATAGAGTATGAAGAATATGGTATAGTATAAAATATAATATAGTATGAAAAACATACTGTAGCATAAAATGTAATACAGTATAGCGTGAAGAATATCCTATAGTATAAAATACAGTACAGTATGAAAAGTATCCTATAGTATAAAATATAATATAGTGTGAAGAACATACTGTAGCACAAAATATAATACAGTCCAGTATGAAAAATATGCTATAGTATAAAATATAATATAGTATGAAGATTATCGTATACTATAAACTATAATATAGTGAAAAGAATATCTTATAGT
>CM052199.1:4104205-4132746 GCA_028455805.1 Lasioglossum figueresi | reverse complement strand
AGTTATTTATTCTTTGCAAAAATTTATAATTACCCCAGACATTTTTAAATTGTTTTGACTTGCATCGTGTTTGGGCTTTTTTTAATCAGAAAAATGTCCCGAATCCGTTGGCAAAAGCTTCACCGAGAAATAGTTATTTATTCTTTGCAAAAATTTATAATTACCCCAGACATTTTTAAATTGTTTTGACTTGCATCGTGTTTGGGCTCTTTTTAATCAGAAAAATGTCCCGAATCCGTTGGTAGAAGCTTCACCAAGAAATAGTTATTTATTCTTTGCAAAAATTTATAATTATCCCAGACATTTTCAAATTGTTTTGACTTGCATCGTGTTTGGGCTCTTTTTAATCAGAAAAATGTCCCGAATCCTTTGGTAGAAGCTTCACCAAGAAATAGTTATTTATTTTTTGCAAAAATTTATAATTATCCCAGACATTTTTTAATTGTTTCGAACTGCATCGTGTTTGGGCTCGTTTTAATCAGAAAAATGTCCCGAATCCGTTGGCAAAAGCTTCATCGTCCGAGTGATTTTTACTGCGGGTGAAAATTGAGAGTCCGTGGATCAATTTGCCGCCGAAGGTGATTCTGCGAGCAATCCACGAGGATCGTATCTATCTCGAGTGAAAGACACAGGCGTCCCCAAGTATAGTTACTCCCATTACGAGCGATAATAGGGCGTTTGACCCGGGTGTATCGCCACTGAACTATAATCCATCCAGTGACGTGGTCGCCATAACTTTGTACGCGGGGGGATTCACGCTGTTTGCACACATAGACAGCGTTGCGCTGCACAGTGGTGCACAGTGCGCACATTTTCACAGGCTGCCTGAAAAAAGACGCTTGTCGACTGATAACGGATAGGGGACACAGTAGAACATGTGACGGTGATTGCCACGAGTAATTGGCGATATCCGACCACGTCTCTGCCAGTCGAGATCAATGCAATTATGCGATCCGTCTTATGCCAGAAAATTCAAACTACTCAGAATGGATTATCAAAATTATCAAAATGTAGACATCTCTGGTCATCTTTTTGTACAGGGTGTTCAGGGTGGTGTTTAATTGACGCAGAAAGTTTCATGCGCAAGAGAGGACAGCGCGATCCGTGTTTACATGCTGTCCTTTTCTACGTTCGGCTTCGTTTGTACATTCGACGCGGTAGACTCATCCATATAAAAATAGTGTCCCTGCACGATATTTCGCCGTTTGCAAAATAACGCGACTTTACTGTACTCAAAATGTGAAGAGCATTATCAAAATGTAGTCTGACACCTTCGACCATCTTTTTGTACAGGTGTCTGTACGTGTCCGAAATGCAATGGACGTTCAATGCGATAGTGAAGAATTGACTAAGAATTTAAATATTTTGATTACTTATTTATTTTGAAAAAAAATTAATTTGAAAAATTATTTTATCGGTGCAGAGACACGTACGAAACGAAATTTTATATTGATCTTTTTATCGTGTTTATGTTAAGAATTTTTGGACCCTCTACAGGAGATTAGGTGCGTTGCTTCCCTGCCGAAAGTGGAGAATGAACTCGGAATATTCAATAACCGGCGTGGTCGACACCGGGCACTGTCAACAAGGGCAACCGGTCGCCTGACACAATTACTGATTGCCAGTCCAGTCGGAGTCAGAGCGGAGGGTCAATCGAACGATTATGCGCCCCTTCTGCGACCATAAGCTCGGTCTTATCGAATTTTTCTTACCCGAACGATCGAGTCTTTCTCTTTTCCCCTTTTCCTTTACTTTTGCTTCATGTGAGTACGTTTGTGTGTGTGTGTGTGTGTGTGTGTGTGTTAGGATAGCTACTTTATCAATAGGCTGGTTAATAAATTAACCGACCCTCTTCAAGATAAACAAATTCTGTCTTTTTCTGGCGCAAATCTTTTTCAGTCGACGCCACAACTCTTTTTTTAACGATCACTATAGTTTTGTTGTTTCCCAGTGGACAGCAACTGGTGACTCGTGCAATTAGCATATAATTGAGTCGGGTTCGACGATCAGGCTCCCCCTCGGTTATGCGAGTTTTCTCGGAGCTGGGAGTACAGATAAAAGAAATTGTTTAAGGCGAATTCACACTTTTTTAACGAACAATTAACCACGACTAGTACCATTTTGCTGTTGTTCAGGAGAGTGTCCTTGACAACATATGTGAAGGTAGTGAGTTTGTTGGGGATGCAACCATCAATGTACATCAACAATAATAAATTATTATATATATATGATGTCTCTCTATATAAATATAAGCTTAAACAATCATTAAAGACGGAGAGAATCGCTTCTGCACCAATTTCTGAGGATATTTTTGAATTTATCTCAGAAAATAAGGACCCAGCGGAAAATCGAACTATACCACGCGATAGAGCAGACTTTTATCTTGCGAAACCGCCCTTTCAAGTTTACAACGCCGGCCTTTTTTTCGAACCAGAAAGCAAAATACCGTCTGCTGTAAGCAGCAGTTTGAAGCACACGGATCCGGAAATCGTGTAACGAGAACGTCGGGACGACGATTGAACCAGAAAGAAGAAACACGACGCAATCAACGTGTTAATAACCTCCCGATGGTTTCTTTCGATCGCTCTTATTAATCGTCCTCGCGACGCTAATTATAGCGACGAGACAGAGCCGCGGGTCAAAGGGTGAACGCGTGGACGGGGATAAAGAGAGCAAACGGAGCCGGGAAAAGAGAGCGGAAAAGAGATACGCGGAGATGAATGCGTGGGCGGCTCGCGCGGTGCCATAACTGAGAAGCACCGCGCCGGTTAATCGCGTAAACAAACGGAGAATCGTCCGGGACGGAAACGAGGTTCGTTGAGTCGCCTAATCAGGGGAGGGAGCACAGATTGAGGGGAAATGTCAGCCCCCTCTCTCTGCCATTAACGGATTAGTCACGTGACTAAAACATAGAGTGGGCACACAAGTCTTAATCTGGCAACTCTGCTTACGTAAACGTAGAAAAGAATAGCAATTGCCAAAACTTCGGCGAGACGATACTAATTTCACCATAGCACTTCCTTGCTTCGAATGATTTCTTTGCGACACTTTAGGAACGTATCCGAGACATTTTTCCGGTTAAAATGATACCCCACACGATGCATTTTCGTTTGGATTTGCTTCTTCGATCCACGATTTACTAGAGCCTCGAATATCCGAACTAGGTCGGCCGAAATTGTCAAGAGGTTCTTCGAGACGGTTTTAGAATGTGTTCACGTTGGAATTTTGGGGCGCTCGAGGGCTTAAATTGAAGGTAACAAATCATACTTTACGTTAGCGTTATGTAGGTTTGAAAAGAAATTCGAAATCGTCTCGGAAAAAATGGAAAAATTCCGAACTTGATCAGACGAAATTGTATGGATTTAAGGAGGATCTTGGAGACGATTTTAGAATGTGTTCTCGTAGGAATTTTGGGGCGTTTGATAGCTCAAATTGAAGGTGAAAGATGATACTTTACGATAGGGTCGCGTAGGTTTGAAAAGAAATTCGAAATCTTGTTGGAAGAAAAGGAAAAATCCGAACTTGATTAGACGAAATTATATGGGTTTAAGGAGGATCTTGGAGACGATTTTAGAATGTGTTCTCGTAGGAATTTTGGGACGTTCGATGGCTCAAATTGAAGGTAAACGATCATACTTTACGATAGGGTCACGTAGGTTTTGAAAGAAATTCGAAATCTTGTCGGAAAAAATTTAAAAATTCCGAACTGGATCAGACAAATTTGTATCAATTTCAGGAGGATCTTCGAGACAATTTTAGAATGAGTTCCAGTAGGAATTTTGGGACGTTCGATGGCTCAAATTGAAGGTGAAAGATGATACTTTACGATAGGGTCACGTAGGTTTGAAAAAAAATTCGAAATCTTATCGGAAAAAATAGAAAAAGTTCGAACTATATCAGACGAAATTGTATCGTTTTAAGGAGGATCTTCCAGACAATTTTAGAACGTGTTCGCGTAGGAATTGTGATGTTTGAGGGCTCGAATAAAAGCTGGAAGATCACACTGTGTGATAGGATCACGTGAAAAAGACAAATGGAGAGAAGAGGCGAAAAACTTAGCTTCGACAGACTGGACTTGAGATGGAAATGGCACGGGCGTTGATGTCTGCCTTGGAATTATCATATCGATGAATATTTAACGCTCGCGACTCGTATAATACATCGGACTTTTTACTCGGAAAGTATGCGCGCCGCGAAAAGCATGCCCGCGCTGCTCTCGACGGCGCGAGATTATTATCCCCTTCGTTCGTTTTCTTTTTCGCTCGTTTTCTCTTTTCTTTTCGCGACATTATTTTTATCTCGACCGGTTAATTATTACGCGATAACCTACGCGACAGATTGCACCGGTCTACTTATAGCTGCACGGCGAATTTTTATGCGGAATAAAAATTGTCTCCGTTTGTTACCAGACACGCATGCACATTTATTTCAAATTTGGCTCAATAAAGCAGCATTCTTTAATTCTGTAAATGCGTTCCGTGTTTTGCAGTTTATCTGCTGATCTTTGTTCGTAAACATTCGAGTATAGGTTAACAAGGTTGCTGATATTATTATTTCGCACGGCGACACTTAACACCGACGTTTTTGTTTATCGCTGTGCATTTGCGTTTGCAATGCATTTAACTGCATTCATATATTCAGAATATGTTTATGTTTGTGACAGAATACATTTTCTGTTACAATTTCATATAGTCTCAACTGAATTATTATTGTTGTCGATACTTTTTTACGCGACACCCTATATGCTTGTTGCGATATTCTTGTAGGGCTTAAGAAGACGAATCCAACGAGTACCATGAACATACCATTGTGATCATTCTATCTCGAGATATTTGTGTCTGGAACATCATCAGACAGCATCGGTTTGGATACTGAAGGTTCTATTAAATCGTGGATTAATCAGTGAAACATGACCCAAGGTGTATCGTGTTTGGGCTCTTTTTAATCAGAGAAATATGATTAATATGTTAGTAATGGTTTGATAAAAGTGAAATAGAAAATAAATAAATTGGATAAATTATATCTAAGCGACAATGTAATACAACTAAAAATGACAAGAGAGAAAACAAGTATGCGAGCTGGAATAAAATAAAGTTTCCACTCGATGTTCTTTTATAGCTCGCTGTTATTTTGCAATCGTTGCATCAGACGACCGAAGGGTTTTCTCGCCGACCTCCTGGCACGCTCGATCCATCATGATATCGAGATGTCAGGCCATTCGTAAACAAACTGCGATCAATTATACAAGCTCAATTTGTCGAAAGTATTACTGGAGCAACGAAATGTTTACGTAAACACGTAATCCTTCGGATATAGAGTCACTGAATCAGAGCTCCGTCTGCATTCTGCAATTTTATTGAAAACGTCAGAACGATGCGTCATCACATTTAACAACAAATATTGGTTAACAGTTAACAATTTCCTTCGTGAGACTTTTATTAGCACAGTAGCGACATTATTCCGATTAAAATGATACCAAACACGACTCAATTTGGATCTCATTTTCTCGTTTAATCCACGAAAATGTGGAACCTCTGTTATCCGAACGATTGTTTATCTAGCTCCGAATTATGTCGTGCTTGGGCTCGTTTTAATCAGGAAAATGCGACGAACGTGTTCCTGAAATAATAATGTTTAATTTGATTAAAAATGAATTATAAATTTTAGTGATTTTCGTAGTGATATCTTAATAAAAATGATTCGCCGTCCCTCGTCTCCTTGGGGTCTACGCGTGTTCATTTCCTACGCGTGTTTAGCATGCGAACGATAAGCATGATCGTTAGTTTGCACGTGTAACCGGCGGACACAAACGTGTGCGTACTTTTGATACGTGACATCATCTTCGCCTCTCCGACGGAAAACAGTGAACGCTGCCAAGGCCTGCTATGAAATTCATCCGACCACCATAAAACTCTGTAATTCAGTGAACACGCGTGCCGCTACGGTGATAAACCAAGCGCCGCTCGTACGAATCCTTCGCGAAACGGTAAACAATGAAGATGGATGCGCAGATTCGCGAGAGTGCGCGTGGGCGTGTTTCCATGAAAGAAACTGCCGCACGATTCCTGCCATTCGAACCACTGACGATCGTCGATCGAGACAGCTCCATAACGAATCGTCTGCACCACAAAAAAAAACAGTGTTTTCGAGAGCACATTCTTTTCAACATATTGTTTACTCCTTCTAACCTGTTCATTCTCGGTTCTATGTTCTCCATTTTGTCGCTAAGAGATTCGTGACATTTTTCCGATTAAAAAGAGTCCAAACACGATACAATTCGGTACACATTTGCCTGATTAATCCACGATTTAATAGAACCTCGACTATCCGAACTGATGATGTATGAAGTCTGAAGTTCTCAGACACAAATATCTTGGGATTGAACGATCGCAATGGTATGATCATGGTACTCGTTGGACTCGTCTTCTCACGCTTCACAAGAATATTGAATAAAATATACAGGGTGTCGTATAAAAATGTATCGATCACCTTGAAGAATGATTCTTCCCAGCTTTACTTAAGTTTGACTGTTCTTCCGGGACAAGAATACTGATCACAATTCCCGAGACCCTTTCACGCGATTCATTGAAACACGTTCGTGGTAACGTTGACCCTCGAATGAGGTTCGTTCCGCGATTTCTGATGCACTTCCAGACGAATATATCTTGGGATTGAACGATCGCAATGGTATGATCATGGTACTCGTTGGATTCGTCTTCTCATGCTTCACAGGAATATTGAATAAAATATACAGGGTGTCTGCAAAAATCGGAAACAAATCATTTTGACTGGTGTAATAATTCTAATGTATAAATCGTTCGGTGCAGAGCATCGTGTCGACACTTCTTCCGTACTGGAGAGATAACCAACGAAAATAGAGTGTTATCAGAGCTAATCGGATCTGGTAGACATAGTTGCCTTTTGTGCTACGACGGTCTGGCATCATGTTCTACTTGCAGCTTCTCTAATTTCAGGATAATGCAATAGAATAATAAGTACAACCGCTTGCAAATTGTCCAATTGCTAAGTAGACGAACTTCACAGTCTAAATGAATCATCTGGCGTGGTTGAACAATGCAGAACGCCGTACACACTCGTTTCGGTTTCTGCTGCAACGAGACTGGTATCCTAAGCGAACTTACACCGCGACACACTAGTTGCAACATTGCAACTAGAAGTAATTGGCCTAATCTGTTTTATGTGGCGTTATGCAAGCCGGATGCCAGCCGGTTAGTTAATTAATACGTTTCGCTCCGAAAGTGAAAAGGTTTTCCTTGTTCCTCGCGCGACTTTAAACTTTATAAAGATCACGGTTTCCTAGGGACGTCGAATATTGTTTACTGTTAAGCCTCCGCGAATATTTAGTATTTTTCAGCGGGAACGCGAAACAATTATATTCGTTCGACGCGAAGATAATCGCGTAGAATTCGCATGAATACGAAAACCTCCTATTCCAAACGTGTTCCACCAACCGGCAATAAAATCAATCGAGATTTTCATAAATTTAACGTGATGCAACAAAGTATTACCATCTAAACAGGAAGTGATCATAAATAACTGTGGTTGCAAATGTGCAACGCACACGTATACAACGTCTTTAGCGGTAATAAAAAGTTAACTGTCGACGTAATATATGCTGGCAACATTCCGTATCTTCAAAACAAGGAGTATTCAAATTGCCATAACGCCTTTGTTCATAAACATATTTCCTCGCAAGTTCTACCAGCATGCTCGTCGCATTTTTCTGATTAAAATGAGCACAAACACGATAGGACTAGGCTCTCGTTTACTCGTTTAATCCACGATTTAATGGAACCTCTATTATCCGAACCGACGATGTCTGAATTATTGTCAAATATAAAGGTTAACACGATCCAAATTGCATCGACTTTGGACTCTTTGTATTATACATGTTATAAATCTTTATATCGATAAAAGATTTATAAAGAAATTGTTATATTTTATTTATTTTTGAGGATCTTATAAATCTTATCAAACACGATAGGATTTGGATCTCATTCACTCGTTTAATCCACGATTTAATGGAACCTCTATTATCCGAATCGACGATGTCTGAATTATTGTCAAATATAAAGGTTAACACGATCCAAATTGCATCGACTTTGGACTTTTTGTATTATACATGTTATAAATCTTTATATTGATAAAAGATTTATAAAGAAATGGTTATATTTTATTTGTTTTTGATGATCTTATAAATCTTATCAAACACGATAGGATTCGGCTCTCATTTACTCGTTTAATCCACGATTTAATGGAACCTCTACTATCCGAACAAAGATGAATACTTGTCCAAATTGCGGCGTGTTTGGGCTCTTTTTAATCAGGAAAGCGTCACGAATATATTGGTAAAAGATTTGTAAAAAAATTGTTATATCTTATTTATTTTTTATGAACTTTTAATGAGACTTTCGACAATACATTGGCCACATTTTCCCAAACACGATAAGGTATCGATCTCGTTTACTTGTTTAATCCACGATTTAATGGAACCTCTACTATCCGAACAAAGATGAATACTTGTCCAAATTGCGGCGTGTTTGGGCTCTTTTTAATCAGAAAAACATCACGGATACGATGACAACGGTTTCATAAGGAAGTGATCGAGTGTCCGTGAAAAAAATTGAAAGTTTCTGTCACACGTATCGAGACATCCCTGTTGTTTTCAGATTCGCGCGTATTTGCCGACGAGCTTATCGCGTGCGGGTCGCATAAATCACACGTTTGTCTCCATTATCTGTCCCGAACTTGTTTTCACGGTGTCTGATTGATGGGGCCAGAGACGGCAGTGTTGCGCTGCGGAAAATCGAACGTGAAAAGCCCGATGTTCGTTGAATTCTGTCCCTCCCGGTGAGTTTCGGGAGAAAAGCGTGGCCATTAAAAATCTACGGTAGCAGTGGTAATAGTACAAAGTGCTTTAAATAACCTCGTCTCCCGGCCGTTACGTAAAAAGATAATCTCACGAGTAAAGTGGGTTGCCGTCCCGTTATCTTTTATGTAATAATATCGTCGGTCGTGTTCTCGATCGAGTAGGCTAGCTTCTATCGGTCCCGAAGTTTCACGAGACGCACACGCCTTGTACATATTTGTAGATTATACATATTTACCGCGCGGGAACACACAAACGCCGCACCCACAGCCCCGATTAAGGGGGCATTACACTTCTTCGAAAATTTTAATAACTTTCATGGGACTGATAAAGTAATGAAAAAAACATCTTTCGAGTCCGTGATTTTTTTGACACACATTTTAAGTCTTCAAACACAGGAAAATTTTTTTTATATATTTTTCTAAATGATTTTCTTCGCAGCCTCGTGAAAATCATTTAAAAAATTCTGATTTTCTGGCGTGCACGATTGCGGATCACTGGAACGTTTGAGAAAAAAAAGTATTTTAAATTATCTGCAAAATTAAATAATCTTAAATTTTTAATTATCTGCAAAATTAAATAATCTTAAATTTTAAATTATCTGCAAAAAAATCTGCAAAATTGTTTTTTGATTTCTCAGTAGAAATTGATCGAAACCGTAGCGCCGAGAACATTGAACATTTATTTTAAATTATCCTTGGAAAAAGTATGACTATAGCTCCAGACTACACTTATTATGTTCGAGCAAAAATTCACAAAATGCTGGACCTCCAAAGTTAGTGCACTCGAAAATAGCAGTTTCTTCGTTAAAAAAGACGTTAAAAATTGAGAAAAAAATTAACCAATCTTATTTATTCTAGTCTATACTGGGGCTATTGTTGTGTGGAAGAACATATTAAAATTTCGTTTAATTTCGTTAATTTTGTCTATAGCTTCGAAACTATTTCGAATTTTCTTAGAGTAAAAATGTAAGAAAGTTTAAGCAATTTTCAGAGAGTATTATTGAAATATGATGCTCTTCAATACTTTTGAACAGTCGATTTTTCCCACACGAGAAAGTGTAGTGTCCCCTAAATGATAACAAACGGATGTCGAAAATCTCTTTGCCATACACGATTATCTTGATACTTCTCGCGTTCTCATGTTGACGCTACCATCACGCGAGCATAAAACAATTTTACCGAGGCGTACCTTCCGGCGGAACCTTTGATGATAGTGTCCGTATATTGTCTGGCTTTGGTGTACTGATAGTATTATTTAATATTAAAGTTAGCGCGGTTAGTCAAACGACAGATTTTGTATTTCTTGAAATTATGAATTTTTTGGTTTAGGTTTCGAATGTTTTTTAATCGATATTCTCGTGGAGCGTGAAAAGACGAGTCCACCGAGTACCATGAACGTATCATTACGATCATTCAATCTTGAGATATTCGCGTTTGAGAGGTAAAGTGCTTGATCCTTATCCTAACCTTATCTTAACTTTCAGATATGGATATTTCAAGATTCATTGATCACGGCAGTATGGTTATTGTACTCGTTGAACTCGCCCTTTTATGCTCTACGAGAATATCTATGGAAAATCAATTTTCATTAGAAATAATTTTATTAAAAATAATTTAATTCTCCTAGACACTTTGATTATGAATTCTAGATTGAAAATATCATGATCAAACAAAATTGAACGTGTAAAATAAGACCTGCTATAGTAAATTGTATATGCAAGTACACGCTGATTAGGCACACCAGGCATTATTTAAATAAATCGTGGAATTCGATCAGGTGGATGGTTTTTTCACTTCCGCTTGATGACTGATTTATACATACAGCCGCATAGAAAGTGAAAGTCATGCACCGTGTGCTGTACAGTAGACATGCGAATAGTAATTTACAATGTACAAAAGAAATTGCATAATAAACGGTAATGCAGTTTTGAAAATATCACGATATACGGCCGAATTCAGCGGAAATGTTTAGTTACGCTGAATTTCTCCGCATCGTGGTTCGGTGGAAAAATATTTAATAATAATTTACTGCATGAAACGATATACATACATAGCTATCTATAGTGTACCATACGTGGGAAATTTATTCACGGAAGTCGCACGGAACGAGAACGCTATCTAATCTGCAAGCATTCATATTTATTGTTAACAAAAATCAACAATAAAAGAAAGACGGATTTCGAAACTCTGGACTGGTTTTCGAATTTTTTTAGAAGCACTATATTTTATATTTACCATATTATTTACTGTACTATTTATTGTAGTATTTACTATATTATTATACTATTTAGAGAAGTCCAGAGGCAAAGAAAAATTGTTAACTTTTTTAATGACTCCATTAAACTCGGAATAACGTTTACGAATTTTTCTGGAAGTATTATATTTTATATTTACTATATTATTTACTATATTACTATATTATTATACTATTCAGAGAAATCTAGAGTCAAAGAAAAATTGTTAACTTTTCTTAAGGATTCCATTAAACTCGGAATAACGTTTACGAATTTTTCTAGAAGACTATATTTTATATTTACTATATTATTTACTATATAACTATATTTTTATACTATTTAGAGAAGTCTAGAGCCAAAGAAAAATTGATAACTTGTTTAACGACTCCATTAAACTCGGAATAACGTTTACGAATTTTTCTAGAAATACTATATTTTATATTTACTATACTATTTACTATATTACTATATTATTATACTATTTAAAGAAGTCTAGAGCCTTAGAAAAATTGCTACCTTAAGGACTCCTTTAAACACAGAATAAAGTAAAATGAAAATTTGTTTAAATTTAAATATGTGAAAGTTTAATTCGATTGTAGCTCTCCAAAATTGACCAGGTAATTATCACGCTAGAAACATAGTGAATCCATTTGATTAGTGAAGCTACTCCTCAATCTAGTAATTATCCAAATAGGGGTACGTCAAAAATTATGCCGTCAGACCTTCGTGCCTAAAAGCCTCTCGGAAAAAGTCTCCTCCATCAAGGGTCTTCTCAGAGAGCTAAATTGCCCTTCAGGTACCATCGAGAACATCTTAGCTGGTCTTTCAAAGGTTAGATCTTGACCCCCTAACTTTCCAGGGCTTAAAAAATTGAACATTCACGGCTGAACAAGTGAGTTCTAATTAAATCAATTTCCGCTCTTCTTGTTCACTGCTCCACCGCGGTTCGGCGCCAACGCTACGCTCAGTGGAACCTGTCGCGCTCTGATTGGTCGGCGTGTTTTCGCGAATAACTTATTAAGGAAACGGAGGCGAACATTTCTGCAAAGGAAAATGTCGCTCGAAATGACGTCAGGAACCGGCCCATCGAACGAAATATGAAATTGCTGGCCACATTTTAGGCTCGTTCAGAATTTCCTACAATTTCGAAATGAACTCGCCTTTCCAGGGCTTAAAAAATTGAACATTCACGGCTGAACAAGTGAGTTCTAATTAAATCAATTTCCGCTCTTCTTGTTCACTGCTCCACCGCGGCTCGGCGCCAACGCTACGCTCAGTGGAACCTGTCGCGCTCTGATTGGTCGGCGTGTTTTCGCGAATAACTTATTAAGGAAACGGAGGCGAACATTTCTGCAAAGGAAAATGTCGCTCGAAATGACGTCAGGAACCGGCCCATCGAACGAAATATGAAATTGCTGGCCACATTTTAGGCTCGTTCAGAATTTCCTACAATTTCGAAATGAACTCGCCTTTCCAGGGCTTAAAAAATTGAACATTCACGGCTGAACAAGTGAGTTCTAATTAAATCAATTTCCGCTCTTCTTGTTCACTGCTCCACCGCGGCTCGGCGTCAACGCTACGCTCAGTGGAACCTGTCGCGCTCTGATTGGTCGGCGTGTTTTCGCGAATAACTCCTTAAGGAAACGGAGGCGAACATTTCTGCAAAGGAAAATGTCGCTCGAAATGACGTCAGGAACCGGCCCATCGAACGAAATATGAAATTGCTGGCCACATTTTAGGCTCGTCTAGAATTTCCTAGAATTTCGTACAATTTCGAAATGAACCCGTTCCTGCGCCAAGGTCTCGAAGATCCGATCTCGTCGTCGCGTTGGTCTAATCATTCCGAAAATTGTTTCGCAAGCCGAGCATAAACAAGCCGAAGATAGCGCACGGTGTTAGCTCATACGTAAAGGTAAAGATAGAACCTTCTCGTTTTGCCATCCATCGCGCGCAGTCCTAATAATCAACCATGATTATTTTCGGAACGGCCGCTCGCATGGGTAGCCAACCAGAGTGTAGCGTCTACTTCCATCAGGGATTCACCATAAACTTTTTGCATCCTAACGAGCGATATATGGCCAAACGAAAGCCATTCGGCTCACGGTTGTTTATTGGAAAGCCTCCAATTCTTTCGGGGCCCGGTCTAACAGTAAATTCTCACGATAAGCTAAATCCGTGCACTCTATTCTCGACCCTCGCGTAAACTTCTACCTGCATATCGTACAGGTATACCAACGTTTTCACGGTATATATATATATTGCTCGCGTCCAATGTTCACTGACGTCAGTGTTTGAGCAATATTTAAATAAAAATCTCAACAACAAGTTATGTGGATATTCATATAAAAAGAGAAAATAATTGTTCATTACTTGAGCAAGTCTAAATAAATTATTTAAAATGATAAAGTTAATTGTTATTTACGAATACAATTTCAGTTATTATTTGCACCGACGAATAATATTTGTATTATTATACATTGAAATTGTATTTTTATCTATTAATAATACTAAATTATTATTTATTATTAATTATTTGTATGTATATATAGTTTTCTATGAGAGAATACTAAAACTATTTGTTTGATTTCCATCTCAACCCGAATAAGAAATAATCTTTTATTTGCAAATAAATAATAAACTACTTGTATATACTGCTAGTATAGATCAATTTTGGCATTATTTAAATAACTGTTATTTCAATAAAAAGTTTAGTTATTATTTGCAATTACAATCACGCGTTTAGTTATTATTTATTATTCACATAAAAATTTGTCCAACTCTGACTGATGTACCGCAGACTGTGCAAACTTTTCTGCAAGGCAAACGGGAATCGTGTTTGAACATTTCGTTACTAAGTAGAAGCGCAAATATATTCCTTTCACGAACCTTCGACTATAAAATCGAGGATTTTTCGCAATTAGCTGATTTTATGCAGTTATGAAAATGGGCAGTTGGAGGCTGCAAGAGCGAAAGCATTAAGAGAGTTTGCAATTAATACAAACAATTTTTATTTTGTATCAAAATCCACAGTCCAGTTTGTGCATCAATTGCAAGACGCAGGAGCCAAATATAAATTGATATTCTTCATTAATAATTTTATTCTGGTGAAAATAATATATTCATACTCTAAGTCTTTTAATATTATGACTATTTTAAATTGCACTCGCTCATTTCTGTTATAAATACATCAAATGCGGAGTCTATTCATTAGCCACTAGATAGAAGATGTTTAAACAATATAAAAATTGTAAGAAGTCGGAGACAATTAAAATTGCAATTTTTACTTCAATAATTATAATCTTCACATTTCTGCTATAACTGTATGTAATTTCATAAATATCAGAATTGATTTAAGTAATTCACAAAAATTGAAAACATATGTCACATAGGAACAATTTCAGTTCAACATGGTTGAGATATAAAAAAATACAAATTACTAGATTGACGATCTTTAAACAATATAAAAATTATAAGACAGAGGAGTAAAATAAAATTTCAATTTTTACTTCAAAATAATTTTAATATTCACGTTGAAGATTTCTGATATAATTTCATGCAATTTGATAAATGTCAGAATTGTTTCGAGTAATTCACAAAAATTGAATAAGATAAGTCACATAGAAACAATTTCAGTTCAATATGGTTGAGGTATCATAAAAGATAAATTCCTAGATTGAAGATGTTTAAACAATATAAAAATTATAAAACAGTGGAGCTGAATAAAATTGTAATTTATATTTCAAAATAATTGTAATATTTACATAGTAGATTTCTGCTATAATTTCATGTAATTTTATAAATGGTAGAATTGTTCCGAACAATTCACAAAAATTGAATAAGATAAGTCACATAGAAACAATTTCAGTTCAACATGGTTGAGGTATCAAAAAATACAAATTCCTAGATTGAAGATGTT
Source organism: Lasioglossum figueresi (assembly GCA_028455805.1). Lineage (NCBI taxonomy): Eukaryota > Metazoa > Arthropoda > Insecta > Hymenoptera > Halictidae > Lasioglossum > Lasioglossum figueresi. The sequence continues at coordinate 4,117,704 of CM052199.1, read as the reverse complement.
TAAACAATATAAAAATTTTAAAACAGTGGAGCTGAATAAAATTGTAATTTATATTTCAAAATAATTGTAACATTCACATAGTTGATTTCTGCTATAATTTCATGTAATTTTATAAATGGTGCAATTGTTTCGAACAATTCACAAAAATTGAATAAGATAAGTCACATAGAATCAATTTCAGTTCGACATAGTTGAGATATTAAAAAATACAAATTACTTGATTGAAGATGTTTAAACAATATAAAAATTATAAAACAGTGGAGCTGAATAAAATTGTAATTTATATTTCAAAATAATTGTAATAATCACATAGTTGATTTCTGCTATAATTTCATGTAATTTTATAAATGGTAGAATTGTTTCGAACAATTCACAAAAATTGAATAAGATAAGTCACATAGAAACAATTTCAGTTCAACATGTTGGAGATATTAAAAAATACAAATTACTTGATTGAAGATGTTTAAACGATATAAAAATTACAAGACAGAGGTGCCGAAAAAAATTGCAATTCTTACTTCAAAATAATTATAATATTCACCGAGGTTCTACTGTCCTTGCAACTAGCGATGGGCATAAAATACTCTGTCTTGCAAGTTTTCGAACAAATCAATCATCACAGAGTTTCGAATAAATTCGATGTTTATTCGAAATCAGAAATTCTTGAAACTATTGAAAGTCTTGAAGTCTTGATACTTTTAAAAGTTTAGATAATCTTAATAAATGTTATATTTTTTATAATATTGGTATTTTCATATTGTTATTCATCCCAATTGTGACATGACGTAATCTTTGTTTCGTGATAGATGTAACGTTTCAAGAGTTTCAATTCTTACAAATCTTTCAAAGATTTAAGGCTTTCGAGATTTTCAAGATAATGAAGACTTTTGAATTTTTCGTCATAAATATTGAATCGAAGCGATTCGAAGTGACTCCGATCCCATCACTACTTGCAACCTATGGGAATGATAAAGAAATCAATTTTTATCCTTTCTCGCAATTTTTATTGGGCGTAACAATTCGTGGTCTAATGATTCTTTCCCCGTTTCGGATAATTGCCGGCGATCGTGGTACGCGGAACGAATTCTCTAAACACGATTTTATCGTCACGGCAATCGGTCATTTTTCGGTCTCGATGATTAATGAGTAACCAGTGGAGAGAGAAATGCACGCGATTTGTATCCCTTTAACGACAAAACTCGCGCATTTGTCGGACGTCATCGACATCAGATTAAAGGGACCGATATCGTGCTCGTGACGCATAAATGATGTGTCAGTTTAAAGCCGATCGATACAATGAAGAATTGTTCGCTTTATATAGTCGACGGATTAAGAACGCAAATTAAAACCGTCGAGCCTCGTCACTTGAGTTTCACAGTTTCCCATTGTTTTTTTCACTTTCGAACTTCGTGACACGGAGTGGAAACTTAAGTGATTCATGGGACGGCGATAAAACGTGAAAAAAGTTCACCTTGTAATTTATTGACACCCTTTATTGGCAGCCAGTAGAGACGATCATGTTGAATTTTCGATTCGAAGAATAAATTGCTCCTATGAGACTTATCTTCTTCAAATTTTGGTGAACTACTCGAAACAATTCTGACATTTATAAAATTGCATGAAATTATGGCAGAAATCTTCAATGTGAATATTATAATTATTTTGAAGTCAGAATTGAAATTTTATTCGGCTCCTGTGACTTATAATATTTATATTGTTTTAAACATCTTCAATCTAGTAATTTGTATTTTTTGATATCTCAACCACGTTGAACTGAAATTGTTTTTATGTGACTTATCTTATTCAATTTTTGTGAATTGTTCGAAACAATTCTATCATTTATAAATTACATGAAATTATATCAGAAATCTCTTCAATGAGAATATTATAATTATTTTGAAGTCATAATTGAAATTTTATTCGGCTCCTGTGTCTTATAATTTTTATATTGTTTAAACATCTTCAATCTAGTAATTTGTATTTTTTGATACTTCAACCATGTTGAACTGAAATTGTTTTTATGTGACTTATCTGATTCAATTTTTGTGAATTGTTCGAAACAATTCTATCATTTATAAATTACATGAAATTATATCAGAAATCTTTTCAATGAGAATATTATAATTATTTTGAAGTCAGAATTGAAATTTTATTCGGCTCCACTGTTTTATAATTTTTATATTGTTTAAACATCTTCAATCTAGTATTTTGTATTTCATATTTCCTCAACCACGTTGAACTGAAATTGTTTCTACGTAACTTATCTTATTCAATTTTTGTGAATTACTCGAAACAATTCTGAAATTTATCAAATTACATGAAATTATATCAGAAATCTTTTCAATGTGAATATTATAATTATTTTGAAGTAAAAATTGAAATTTTATTCGGCTGCTCTGTTTTATAATTTTCATATTGTTTAACCGTCTTCAATCTAGTAATTTGTTTTTTTTGTTACCTCAACCACGTTGTACTGAAATTGTTTCTACGTAACTTGTCTTATTCAATTTTTGTGAATTACTCGAAACAATTCTGACATTTATCAAATTACATGAAATTATAGCAGAAAATTTGAATGTGAATATTATAATTATCTTGTAGTAAGAATTACATTTTATTCGGCTCCTCTGTCTTATAATTTTTATATTTGTTTAAACATCCTCAATCTAGTAGCTAATAACTAGACTCCGGATTTTATGTAATTATAACAAAAATGAGCGAGTGCGATTTAATATAGTCAAAATATTAAAAGACTTTTTAAGAATATGAATATATTATTTTCCCCACATTAAAATTATTAACGAAATACATCAATTTATATTTAGCTCCTGCGTCTTGCAATTGATGCACACACTTTTTATTTTGCATGAAAATCCGTAAATCTTGAATCTAATAAGTTTTGTTTTTTGAACCAATCTCAATCATGTTGAACTGAAATGGTTTCTACGTGACTTATCTTATTCAATTTTTGTGAATTGTTCGAAACAATTCTGATATTTATAAAATTACATACAGTTATAGCAGAAATGTGAAGATTATAATTATTGAATTGAGAATTGCAGTTTTAGTTGGCTCCAACTTCTTACAATTTTTACATTGTTTAAACATCTCAACTAAACACCTCTAAAAGTGCGTCGTTCTGGTTCAGCAATTTTATTACACAACTTCCTACGGACACAAAATTGTTATTAAAAAATTATGTACAGCATATACTCGGCCTAGAGTGAGGCGTATTGGTGCAGCAACATTGCGAGCCATTCTTCTCTAGAAAGCCCACTAAAACAACGAAACCGCTTCTCAGACAACTTTCTACAGTGCCCTCCACCTCGATGCACCACTACGTGCCCGATAAAAGTGAAAAAATTGTGGAGTTCCGTGAGCAAACCTCAATTTAAAACTCGTCAAGAGCAAAAAGAACTGTTTCCTACCTGTTCCCATTGATCACCGATCAGTGGAGCTACGAGCCCCGGAAAAAACGAGCAAAAGTCGAGCAAAGGCTACAATGTGGCAAGTTAACGATCCCCTTTTCCGAAGTTTCGCGTGCAACTAATTCGCAGGAAGAACGGTTAAGGTGAAGTTTTGTAGTCACGGTCGATCAGCTGTCATTATTGTTGCCTCGGCTCGTGGAACCCTAATCGCTCGGCTTGCCATCTTCTGTCTTTGTTAGTTAACGACCGGGTTTCTAGCATTGGTTCGATCATCCGTGAAATCGCGTTCAATTTCTTCATCTTGGTTGCTGGTGTTCGCTGTGTCGAGACAACCGCTGCCTCGGCTTCGAGAAGAACAAGTTGCAGTGATTCCTTTTTCTAGTTGGTTAATTAACGATGCAACGATACGCATCGGATTCGCTGGTCTCGTGTTAGTAGCACACTTTCACTGGTATTATTACGGTAAAGGAGAATAATTCGATTCGAAGAAGAGAGCTAACAGTGAGTCACGCGAATAGTATAGTGAATTATAAATCATTGTTTATGAACAATCTAGTTATACAGGATGGTAAAATTTGATGTTAGATGATTCCACGAGGAAACTTGAGTCCGAGAAGAAGAATACAATTTTTCCATAGGACGCTTCGTTTTCGAGAAAATCAACTCCAAAGATATACATAGCGTAATGCCTGTATACAGCGATTTAATTAAATTTTTCGAATAGAAGCTTGTCAGTTTGTTTAGATATTCTTGTAGACCGTGAAAAGACGAGTAAAACGAGTACCATGATCGTACCATTACGATCTTTCGATCTCGAGATATTCGTGTTCGAAATGTAAAATTTTTGGTTAAGTATGTTTTTTGAATGATTTGTAATGATACGTTTATTATACTCGTTGGATTCGCATTTCCACGCTCTACAACGATACCGATCAAAAAATACATGGTCGCGATTTTGAAAATCTTGCTAGAACGCTCCGAAATTTTGGAACCAATTTTCTCGAAAACGGGGCGTCCTATGAAAAATTTTTATTCTTCTTTTCCGTCTCAGTTTTCCCCGTAGAATCACCTAACGTCCACGTTTACCACGCCGCATGATCGCATTCATGTTAAACAATGATTTTTGTGTTGCGTGTACGATTTTCCTTTTCTGTTCGATTCACCCGGCTCGACACGCGCACTCTGGTTTTATAACCGCGATTAGGGGACCGTAAAATAACGATACAGGCCGGCTATGATTCATGCAGGCTCGTCGTGACTAATTGCACCGTATTCAGCCGTAATACCCGCGGGTGTTTGCAACAATGTTCGTCTCCGGATTGTCATGTTTAGCACCGGCGACCGTGTCGCGCCAGCTATAATTCAGTCCGGCGACGATGATACCGAGCATGTCCTCAAAAAACTGGTCGAGGAACTAATCAATCTTCCCGATCTATTATTACACGCGTGTGTGTTGTCGACTGTGACGCGGTGTTTTTCGAACGTCGCTGTTTTGGACTGATGCCGTGCAATATTTCAACCGCACGAATTTCACAGAGACCAGTGGAATAATGAATATCTATCGTCCTACGGACGGAGATGCTTGTTATGCGCGGCTACATTGTATAATGTAACAAACATACACTAAGCGCTAAATAAATGGGAAACGATCCGGTCGAAACTGTTCCGTTACACTTCGATTTCTTGTCGCTGGTATTCGATCTTGACATTTACAGATTATCCAGAAAAATACAGCACGATTCCGCCAGGAAAATTTCGTCGAAAACGAAGAATAAAATGTTTTCCAAAATTTTACCTATATTTTTTTAGTGTAACCGTATATTTTCGACTGGATATTATTGTGGAGGATGAAAAGACGGATCCAACGAGTACCGTGAACATATCATTACGATCATTCGATCTCGAGATATCCGTGTTTGAAATAATTAAACCTAACCCAAAATTTTGTTGAACACGAATATCTCGAGATCGAATGGTCGTAATGGTACGTTCATGATACTCGTTGGATTCGTCTTTTCATGCTCTACAAGAATATCCGATCAGAATCAATGACTTTATTAACATCAACATAACAAGAATACATACGTGCGACATTTAATATTATTAATCATTTATAACACGATTATCGTTCAGGGTGGTGTCCCCAAGACTGAATTTGGAACGTTGAATTGGCATGAGCGCAGCTCAAAGAAAATGTCATAAGTTTTACACAGTTTACATAAACTATAGTTTACTGCGGAGTATAGTCCACCTGTGCCAGTTTATCAAGATCCGAGCGCCACGTTTTCATTGTACGCAGTAAATGCATTTAGCGTGGAGCGCAAGAATTAGTCTGAAAGAGAAATCGCTAAATTTGTTGGTTGATGTAACAATTTTCAAGAGCCGCGGATAAACAAACCTTGACGAATGTAGGCCAGTGGTAAAAATCATCAACCCGAAGTGTGCTATCACGTGAACGCTTCGGGAACGCGTTATTCCCCGAGGCCGTCGCGTCTCGCCGTTGCAAATGTTGCTAGATTTTACAACGCATTTTGTTGCAAAGCGTTCCTCGACGATCAAGCGATTTTCTGTAAAGCCAAACACACTCGTAAAACTATAAATATATGCCATATAGTAACGTTTCAGGATCGACGTTCGGTTTAAAACCCGTGCGAGGTCATTGGTTTCGATCCACACGAATATTCCAAAATCCGTGGATAGATAGTCGTTCACGATCAAATTACGTCACACCTACGCGAGCCAACCGGAAAACAGGCTCATAAACGTGTCGCGCAAATATATGGACGCCACCTGAAATTCTTTGTTTAGACAGCGCGGTCATGTTTTCATTCAAAATGATTTTCAGCATGAACAATGGTCGAATTAATTGTTCAATCATGATCCGATCATACAGGATAATAGAATTCGATGTTAGGCGATTCTACGAGGGAAACTAAGTCGAAAAAGAGGAATACAATTTTTCCCTACGACGCTTCATTTTCGAGAAAATCAGCTCCAAAGTGTTCAGCTACATTTTCTAAAATGTGTAATAAACATTTTCTGGGTCGATATTATTACAGAGCATGAAGAGACGAATCCAACGTGTATAATCATCATACCATCACGCTTTCTTGATGTCCAGATATTTGTGTCTGAAAAAACCCAAAACTAACCCAAAAAAATGTTGGATACAAATATTTCGAGATCGACCGATCGCAATGATACGTTCATGGTATTCGTTGGATTCGTCTTTCTATGCTCTAAAACAATATCAACTAAAAATGATACTAAATAAACAATGTATTATTTTATAACGTGTTTATAAATTCATCAGAACAACGAATGACTCATTAGACACGAATATTTCGAGATCGAATAATCGCAATGATACGTTCATGGTACTCGTTGGATTCGTCTTTACATGCTCTGCAAGAGTATCAAATAAAATTGATACCAAATAAACAATGAATTATTTTATAACGTGTTTATAAGTTCATCAGAATAATGAATGAGTCATTAGACACGAATATCTCGAGATCGAATGATCGCAATGATACGTTCATGGTATTCGTTGGATTCGTCTTGCTGTGCTCTACAAGAGTATCAAATCAAAATGATACCAAATGAACAATGTATTATTTTATAACGTGTTTATAAGTTCATCAGAATAATGAATGACTCATTAGACACAAATATTTCGAGATCGAATAATCGCAATGATACGTTCATGGTACTCGTTGGATTCGTCTTTATATGCTCTGCGAGAGTATCAAATAAAAATGATACCAAATGAACAATGTATTATTTTATAACGTGTTTATAAGTTCATCAGAATAATGAATGACTCATTAGACACGAATATCTCGAGATCGAATGATCGCAATGATACGTTCATGGTACTCGTTGGATTCGTCTTGCTATGCTCTGCAAGAATATCAAATAAAAATGATACCAAATAAACAAGGTATTATTTTATACGTGTTTATAAGTTCATCAGAACAACGAATGACTCATTAGATACAAATATTTCGAGTTGGAATGATTACAATGATACGTTCATGGTGCTCGTTGGATTCGTCTTTCCATGCTCTACAAGAGTATCAACTAAAAATGATACTAAATAAACAATGTATTATTTTATAACGTGTTTATAAATTCATCAGAACAACGAATGACTCATTAGACACAAATATTTCGAGATCGAATAATCGCAATGATACGTTCATGGTACTCGTTGGATTCGTCTTTACATGCTCTGCAAGAGTATCAAATAAAAATGATAGCTCAAATAAATAATGTATTATTTCATAACGTGTTTGAAATTTAATCAGAATAACGAATGACACAATAGCAGAGGCTCGCGATAACTTTGCTCGTCAACATAGACGTCAATCCATGGTGATTAATCTATCGTCTAGATCGAAATAAAAGTTGAGGACCTCTCGAACTGTCTGCGGATTTCGCGATTTGCTGACACTTCCGTTGTTTTCCATCGATACGGCGATCATTACGGAATCAGCCGTGGGGACCGGCTCGTTCGGCGGTGATGGAATTAGACCAGTCGCAAAATAGCTGCACCCGGATACGTTTAGAACATGTTTTTGCGTGGTAGGTGGTTGTCTTCGCGGCCGCAGAAGGAGCCACGTTTTCGCGGCTCGTGTCTTCGTGCCGCACGTGCGATATTCTTCGGGCTCTCGACACGCATTATCACGTGGAGATCCCGTGCGATAGTGCCGCGCCACGGTATAGTAAATACACAGTGTGGTATCTACACCGTGTCACGCGCTCTCCTGCGAACTTAGGTTCCCGCCAAATTCTGCCGAAGCAATACGCCTAATCGCGGCGGAGCAACACGCCGACACCGTCTTCGTCGATCATAATTGTGTGCGTCACTTCTGTTACGTGAGGGTGTGCCTGTATCAATAATTAATGGAAAAAATATTCAATAAAAACAGATAAATTATTGTCGAGAAAATTATCCATAATTGTTCAATACGAGGAAATTCTTTATGCTTTTCTTAAATGTATGCTTGTACAAGTTTGCACATTAAAACAGAGAGAGAGAGAGAGAGAGAGAGAGAGAGAGAGAGAGAGAGAGACATATGAAAAAGTGGAGGAACGTTAAAATAATAATAATGAAAAATATTCAATCAAAACAGATAAATTATTGTCGAGAAAATTATAAAAATTTGTTCAATACGAGGGAATTGTTTATGCTTTTCTTAAATGTGTGCTTGTATAATTTTGCACATTGGAACAGAGAGAGAGACATATGAAAAAGTTGAGAAATGTTAAAATAATAATAATGAAAAATATTTAATCAAAACAGATAAATTATTGTCGAGAAAATTATAAAAATTTGTTCAATACGAGGGAATTGTTTATGCTTTTCTTAAATGTGTGCTTGTACAATTTTGCACATCGAAAGCACATTGAAATAATAATAATATTAACTGCAACTATAGCAACCTATTCCTTTGCTCGCATGTTTGAGTCTCACACATGCACATGACTTCTCTCGCGAGACTTATTTATAAAACTATCTAATCACATCGACGATAAAGTTAATCTTATTGTTAGTTCGCCGGTCTACGCTTTTGCAATCGGCTCTTAATTATCCGCGCTAGAAAAAGCACGTTATCGCGAGCATTGTTTACCACATTGTTAGATTGTACGATGTCCGTACATAGTACAGACCGTATAATCATGCTATCTACAGAGATACGTCAATAATCGGGGAATATGTCAATGACTCTGGCAATTTTTGTTGGTGCAAAACACTGAAAGAAATTGTGCACACACTATACTGTACTATAACTTATTATGCTACACCTTGCTATACCTCACCTTACTATACTATACCTTACTATGCTATACCTTATTATGCTACACCTTACTGTACTATACTTTACTACACTATACTTTACTACACTATACCTTACTATACTATACCTTATTATGCTACACCTTACTATATTATGCTATACCTTACTATACTATATCTTACTAAACCATACCTTAAAATGCTATACCTTATTATGCTATACCTTACTTAGCTACATGTTACTATATTATACATACTATGTTATACCTTACTATACTATATCTTATTATACCATACATTAATAAAATATATTATTATATTATTATACTATATATGATATACCTTACTACGTTATACCTTGCTATGCTATACCTTATTATGCTGTACCTTGCTATGCTACACCTTATTATGCTGTACCTTACTATGTTATACCTTGCTATGCTACATTATACTACATTATACATATTATGCTATACCTTACTATACTATACCTTAGTATGCTATATCTTATTCTGCTATACCTTACTGTACTATATCTTACTATACTATACCTTATTATGCTACACCTTACTATACTATACCTTATTATGCTATACCTTACTATATTATACATATTATGCTATACCTTACCATACTATATCTTATTATACCATACCTTAATATACCTTATTATACTATACCTTCCTATGCTACATCTTACTATATTATACATATTATGCAATACCTTACTATACTATATCTTACTACACCATATCTTAATATGAAATACCTTGTTATGCTATACCTTACTATATTATACGTTGCTATGCTATACCTTACTGCGCTATACCTTATTATGCTGTACATTACTGTACTATACCTTACAATGCTATACCTTACTATACATACACTACACTATACCTCGTCAAGCACAATTTTTCAGAACACGTTCCCGATTTCCTCACCGCCCAATTACAAAATGGCGTCGCCTTTCGACCGCGGCCATTCCCTATTCAATTACCCATTCAGGTATCATGAATAATCACGGTTCGGTGGTTCCCCAGTACAGTTATAACTGAGAATTAGAAGCGTTGGTGTCCAGTGATCTGTCATTAGCATCGCGCACGCCGGAAGGAACCACGGGCTATTAATTACGCATTGTCTCGTCCGTCCTGTAAACCGATCTACTTTCGCTGGCATGGAGAGACGAAAGTTACTTCGCTGCTCTGCTCGCACACAGAAACCGTCGGCTTACTCTATAACTATATCGTTCGATAAACACTTTATTTCGGGTCGTGTCGAAACGTTGCGGTGGTGTGCCGCATGCCGTGCACCGACTAAAAATATACTACTCGGCCCTTACCCTCTCCTCGATGCCACTCTCACCGAAACTCCAATCGAAAATAACTCACCGAAACACCTGGCACCCCGACGTTCTATTCTGCACCGTTCTACTCGATGTTTTTACACAAGGGGCGCACCTGTCCGGCCAAATTCCACGGGCCTACCGCAGAAACATTTTCCTTTGAACAGTATTGATTCACCTTCGTGCCCGGGGACCTTCAATACATTTGTACCTGGGGGCCCTTATTGCCGGGACCTGTTCCTGGGGCCCAGGATTTAGGGGATCTTCAAGAACTTTGGCGATCTTGAGGAAGTTATTATGGGGTAACGTTAGCCACCTTTTCACCGAGACCTGTCTTGCACAGGTACTACCCGCACCTTTCTTCTCCTTTTATGATGGTAATTCGTAACCTGCTATTCTAAAACAATTCTATTCATGGGAAACTGATGACCCATTTCTGCTCCAAAATTTCTGCTACGATATTCAAACCTCTGCAGAAATGTTAAACAAAATTTTCTCGAAAATGTATCCTTCGCAGATTTGGAGCTCGAAGCCACCTCTTTCGAACGAGTACTCAAAGATTCGTGTACGATTTTTTTTGCACCGTTTTATGGAGCAAAATCGAGAAGCAAGAAGTCGTCAAGTCGAACAACTAATACGCACGAAGTACTTGGTATTGTTTCCGTCGATTTTTAGAAATGTTTAGAGTAATGTCGAGAAACATTTTATGTTGACAACCTTTATACAACATATATATATATATATATATTATAAATAATAATAATATATAATAACGCACATAATAATGAATATAATAACATATATAATAATTATAATAATACACATAATAATGAATATAATAACATATATAATAATAATAATAATACACATAATAATGAATATAATAACATATATAATAATAATAATAATAATAATACACATAATAATGAATATAATAACATATGTAATAATAATACAAATATATAAAAATATTATGAAATATTATTCAAACAAAAATTATATATCTTTTTTTATATATAATTTTTATACATTTGTATAATATTTTATAATATTTTTATATATTTGTATGATGTTTTATAATATTTTTATACATTTGTATAATACTTTATAATATTTTTATATATTTGTATATTTTATAATATTTTTACATATTTGTATAATATTTTTATATATTTTTATATATTTGAATAATATTATATAATATTTTTGTACATTTGTATAATATTTTTATATACTTGTATATTTCATAATATTTTTGTATATTTGTGTAATATTTTATACTATTTTTATATATTTGTGTAATATTTGTATTATTATTATACATGTTATTATATTCATTATTATGTATATTTTATATATTTCACGACAATTTTATACTTTTTGGAGCCACTGTATAGACTGTGCACGTGTGTGGCGTGTCTGAGTATGTTGGATCAACCCGTCGCCCGTCAGTCTATCGATTCCGATAAGATTACGGTCGGAAATGATGTCGATTATTTATACTCGTACGCTGCGGAGAGAGAAAGAGAGAGAGAGAGGGGGTGAGTGAGCGAGCGTTGAAATGAAATGGGGAAAAATACCGGTGTTGCGCGTGCAAAAATGTGGCATATCGCATACTCCCGCGATGGTGTTTATCAGGCGAGCCACCTTCCTCGAGCTTCTGTGTACGATGCGTACAACACTGGACAGATACAGAGAGATTATTAAATATTGAATTGAAAAAAAAAAAGATACCGCCCAACGTGGGGCTCGAACCCACGACCCTGAGATTAAGAGTCTCATGCTCTACCGACTGAGCTAGCCGGGCATATGGTACCCGGGCCACTTGGACAGTTGTTCCCTTACTTGTTCTAACAGTACAACCTTGTGGAATTTAGTGAAATATATCAGACTACCAACTTTTGCCGTTGTATTCGTGACATTTTCGTGATTAAAACGAGCCCAATCACGATACAATTCGAAATATATTTGCATGCTTAATTCACGATTTAGTAGAACCTCGATTATCCGACCGACGATATCTTTGATCTTCAAACTATTATAACTTTGGAATAAATTATCGTAGAACGATGGGACTGGTCTCATTTTAAAGCTTGAAACCTCTACTTTCAGATAGCTATAGCAATTTTTGCAAAATGTTTCGTAACTGTTAGTAAAAATCGAGAGTGTGTATCATAGTAAAATGTCCAAGACTAAAATTTGTGCAAATTTAAGTGATCCTGCAGGCCGCAAAAAAATTTTTTAGTAATTAAAACTACCATGATTTTGAAGATCGAATCTTCCTGTTTAGAACAATCCCAGAAAATTTCATGTCCGATTTTTTCTAGAGGAGTTATCGAGCTTAGAATGGAAGGTGGAGAAGTGTATTTATAGTATATATTTTACCGAATGAAACTGATTGTAAATACCAATTCTTTTGTTACAGGTAAGCCAACAATTCCAAGAACCAGCCATAAACGATGCTTTTTGTCGTAAGTAATTATTCGTGAAATTGCTTTTAGAATTTTATGTTCTATATCGTACAAAACTATGTCAGACAAAAATTCGAAATGTCACCAAGTTCATTGCACTACCATTTTTCCTGAGGAAGTTATGACTAGACAACGGATTTAATGAATTTATTATAAAAAAATGAGTAGGTATAATTTAAAACAGGACAATTATTTGGAGAACTTAAAAATACTTTTGTATTGTTTTCAACCGATTGAACATGTTAACAAAGAAAATTTAAAACAGGACAATTATTAGGAAAATTTCAAAATACTTTTGTATTGTTTTCAACCTATTGAACATGTTAACAAAGAAAATTTAAAACAGGACAATTATTAGAAGAATTTAAAAATACTTTTGTATTGTTTTCAACCTATTGAAGAATTTACAAAATATTGTTGTATTGTTTTCAACCTATTGAACATGTGAACAT
>CM052199.1:4092557-4104105 GCA_028455805.1 Lasioglossum figueresi | reverse complement strand
AAAAAAATGTAAATAAAGGAAGAACAAAATACATATAGAAACTTATTTTAAACAATTTTGTTTACTAATTATATTAAATATAGCTCTCAAACTTTGTTGTAATTTATATTTCTCGAACTTATATATGTTTTTAACATTAAAAAATGTAAATAAAGGAAGAACAAAATACATATAGAAACTTATTTTAAACAATTTTGTTTACTAATAATTTTAAATATAGCTCTCAAACTTTGCTGTAATTTATATTTCTGGAACTTATATATGTTTTTAACACTAAAAAATGTAAATAAAGGAAGAACAAAATACATATAGAAACTTATTTTAAACAATTTTGTTTACTAATTATATAAATATAGCTCTCAAACTTTGTTGTAATTTATATTTCTCGAACTTATATATGTTTTTAACACTAAAAAATGTAAATAAAGGAAGAACAAAATACATATAGAAACTTATTTTAAACAATTTTGTTTACTAATTATATTAAATATAGCTTTCAAACTTTGTTGTAATTTATATTTCTCGAACTTATATATGTTTTTAACACTAAAAAATGTAAATAAAAGAAAAACAAAATACATATAAAAACTTATTTTAAACAATTTTGTTTACTAATTATATTAAATATAGCTTTCAAACTTTGTTGCAATTTATATTTCTCGAACTTATATTTGATTTTAACTCTGAACAATATAAATAAAGGGAGAACAAAATATGTCTTATAAATAAAAAATTATTTTAAACAATTTTATTTACTAATTATGTTAAATATAACTCTCAAACTTTGTTGTAATTTATATTTCTCGAACTTATATATGTTTTTAACACTAAAAAAAATGTAAATAAAGGAAGAACAAAATACATATAAAAACCCGTTTTATTTACATTTTTCTTTCTCCGATGCCGAGTCACACTCGACGAAGGAGTGCAAAGGGTTAATATTTTAAAATACACGTACAGACATATGGATTTACATACATATTTATTTATTTATTTATTTTTTCCGGCTGAGAACTTTGATACATAGGATACAGGTGATTGTAGGCCGCTAACATAACCTTTCTAACGGCCATAATACTTGAAAGCTTTTCTCGTGTATTTGCTACGGTAATACGGAATATAATTGCACACCACTTTCCACTCGGTCATCGAACATATAAACAATATGCCTGCTGCTCCGTATGCGAGCGCTGATACTTTCCTGTAAAACATTAATGTTGGTTGACGTAATTACAAATCTATTGTAAATCATATATTGGACAGCGGTTATTATGAATTTAAAAAATTAAAAAAATATGGACATACGGAGGCATTATCTTCAAACATTTATAATTATCTACATAAAAAATAAATTTTTATGTGGCCCCATTTTCCTGAAAATTATACATAAACATTCTAAACAAAGACCCGCTGTCTAATAATTATATAGAATTATATAGAATTTGTTATTTTGAGTTCGCGTGACAAAATGGATAATTTACCAGACAGCAGCTCGTTCCATTATGATCGGCCATTTCCCGTAATATGATAATTTCTTTCCGTATTTAGCATACATTGTTGTTTACACATTTGACGTGAACAAATATACGGCGCTACCGTAGCTGCGAATGATGAAACAATTATAAACCGCCATTAACGTCTCTCGCGGAATGTTCAGTAGACAATCAGTGTCATACTGAAATAAATAGATTTATATAATAAAATAGATTAGGAATAAATAGAAATTCCTAATAGATTTTATGGAATTTTCGAGGCCGCGAATCATTACGTATATAGTTGCAGATTACTCTGACAATTTAATTGTAATTGTGTAGTGTAGGATATTGTTAGCGTTGGGACGGGGCCCCATCGGCGTGCTGTACGGACCTGGCGAGCGACCGTGGCTTGTTTCGAACAGTGATGATATTGGTTGCAACTTTTCTCGCGCATGCGCAACGATTTCAGCCTCAGTACCGCATAAAATGGGGTACCTTGAGCACCCCGTAGAATTTTAAAAAATTTATATGATTCGAGATTCTGAAAAATGAATTTATAACAAGTGTATTTGTATATATATCTGTATACGTTGTATACAGGGTGTCCAAAAATTCTTTAAACATCCGGAATGCGCGGTGATTTCAGTCTCAGTACCGCATAAAATGGGGTATTTTGAGCACCCCGTAGAATTTTAAAAAATTTATATGATTCGAGATTCTGAGAAATGAACGTATAACAAGTGTATTTGTATACAGGGTGTCTCACTCCATTTTGACATCTTGACTTCTTCGCCGCTGTTAGTCCTACCGAAAAATGTTTCAGATAAGAATTAAATGGTGCCGAGTGGGGCATAATTTGGTGTAATAGTTTATTCGTGGGTAAACGCGTGAAGAATCAAGGTCAACTTCGTTTTTTTAAACGGAATTATAGACTTTTTAATATAATACATCAATCGATGCAGTTGGACATCCTTTATAAAATAGTATTAACCTATTTATGTTGAAAATTAATCGTTTAGGAGATATTTCGATTTAAATAATTCTAAGATATCATTACTGTCGCACTGACAATAAGACGTTCGCTTTTATATCTTACAGTTAAACGACATTAATCATACGTATAATTATTTAAATCGAAATATCTCCTACACGACTAATTTTTCAACATACATAGGTTAATACCTTTTTATAAAGAATGCCCAACTGCATCGATTGATGTATTAAAAAGTATATAATTCCTTTTAAAAAACAAAGTTGACCTTCATATGACCTGAACGCATTCACGAACTAATAAACTAATAACACCAAACCATGCCCCACTCAGCACCATTCAATTCTTATCTGAAACATTTTTTGGTAGGGCTAACAATAGCGGAGAAATCAAGATGTCAAAATCGGGTGAGACACCCTGTATACAGGGTGGGGCAATAACTATGACCACTTTAAATATTGCCGTTATTTGTAATAATATGAAAAAACGTTGTATACAAAACTTACACGGTATAGAGGGAGGCATATTGTGACACGGACATTTTCTACGTGGGTGGATGCATAGAGGAGATTTCAAGGTCACCTTGAGTTTTTTAAATGGAAAGATATACTTTCTGTGTCATAAATCGATAGATTATCGAATTCCGAGTAAAAATGTATTGACCTTCATATGTCCTACATCTAATAGTTAACGAGATATTATCGAAATAATTTTCTTTCTTCTATGGGTGGCGCGCGATAATATTCGGCCGCTCTAAAAAAGACGATAACTTTTCTAATATTGTACTATACAGTTTGAACTTTTTTGGAAAGTCAGAGCAATTAGTTTACTACAGGATGTGAAAGGAAATTTTTTCAAAAATTGCTATTGATCGGAATTGTAGAAAAAATACTAAAAGCTGCATTTTCAACTTTTTTATGTGGGCCTATATCGAAAATTTAAGAAATACGTTTTGTAGATCCTGTGTCAATTAAACATATTGTGAAAACGTCGTCAAAATCGGTCCACGTTGCGATGAGCTACAAACGTTTATAGATGCTAAAAATTGCAGGTTTTCACGATTTTCAGCCTCTCATTGCAATAAATCCATGGATCTTACATGTTTGAATCTCTGTCGTTTTTTCCTGTATCAACCGATTTCGTTGAAACTTTCACAGTGCATATAATTGAAACAGATCTGCAAAACGTATTTCTTAAATTTTCAATATAGGCTCACATAAAAGAGTTGTAAATGTATTTGTTAATATATTTTCTACAATTCCGATCGATTGAAATTTCTGAATAAATTTCTTTTCACATCCTGTAGTAAACTAATTGCTCTTGCTTTCCAAACAAGTTCAAATCGCACGGTCTAATATTTATAAAGGTATCGTCTTTTTTAGCTCGGCCAAGTATTATTGGTTTACTCTGATTGGTCGGTGTTTTTCGTTAATAACTCCTAAACAAAGCCGCGCACGCCATTTCTGCAAAGGAAAATGTTGCTTCAAATGATCCGAGGAACCTCCCGTTTACGAATGTTGAAGGGATTTTGAGACACCCTGTAGATACGTTAACGTTTTTTCCGCGCATGCGCGAGCCTTCTCTTATTCCGTGACGGCAGCCATTTGTTCTTTCATGCTGTATTAAACTCTGCGAAACCAGTACATTTTTATAAATTCATTCTAATTAATTTTTAATTTAATAAATATTTGACGTAGCACTTTGGACGGTTCGTTCGGTTTGTCCTTTTTTTGTTCCTCCTCAATCATGAAATGCAAATACGTACGGCCATTTCTACGATCCCTAATCTCGCGGTTCAGGTTTTATTTATTCATTCAAGCAACATTTCGATTAATGATGGCACGCAGGAACCGCCGACGACTATTATCGTGATACTTATTCAGAGTGTGTTCCACCGTTCGTGACGCACTCTTATCGAAAGCACCCCACGATGTTGACGCAATAGTTCTACTCTCGCACGTAATCGTATCGATTTCGAGCTAAATTTCGGTTTTCGATTTCCCATTCAAAAAAGTCACGTACACGTCAACGAAAATATCGACGCAGCGATTTCTGACAAGAATAGGCGTAATTTGAAATGGTGAATACTCGAAAAAAAATGCAGGGTATTGATGTGCTATTTTGAAATAATTATTAATTTAATGTAAATTCATATTTCCGATTTTGCAAAACGATTTTCAGCGAAGGTCGTCTTTTATTGGACGATTTTAATTGTTAACTAGGGAAAACCAGGCAACAATTAATTTTTCTTGAGTTCTTCAGTGTTTATGTAAATTGTTAAATTATCAAGTGAAATCCCCCCATTCCCTCTTTCTCGAGGAAACATTATTGTCGCATACTTTATTCGACTCTATTGAACTTTGTACTATCCTCTAAAAACTTTTATGGGCTATAAATGTTAAAAAATCGGCGATCTAATAATCAGATTATGACAATTACCTTAGCGCTGTGTGCTTACACAGCGGATTCTCAGAATCGATTACGTCGAATGTCGAATAAAAAATTATTTTTCCATTTCATTTTGCATTCCTCTGAATAATTTACAATATCTATTAAAATATATACTGATGTATGAAATTAATAAATGTATCAATTTTATTTATATCATTAAACATGTATTTTATATACATACATATCTATTGTACATGTATTTTATATACATACATATCTATTGTACATGTATTTTATATGTATATGTATCTATTGTACATCTATTTTATATATGTATCTATTATACACATATTTTATATTTTATATTATACACATGTATTTTTATATGTATATTTCTATTTCGACATATATTTTATATTTTATATTATACATGTATTTTATATGTATATTTCTATTTCTACATATATATGTTATCTTTTATATTATACATGAATATTGTATGTATATTTCTATTTCTACATATATTTTATCTTTTATATTATACATGTATTTTATATGTATACTTCTATTGCTACATATATTTTACATTTTATATTTCTACATGCATATATCCATTTCTATAAATATTTTATATGTTTCTATGTCATACGTACTTCATACACAACATTCCACACAATTCAAGAAAAATATCAATACACAACTACAGGCAGTGGTAACCTATAATAAACAGGTGAACCCCAGCTCCCACTCGGGACCAGTGATTAGTCCAATCAGAAAATTCGTTTAACTCAATCGCACGCAGCTTAAATGAGATTTCCTGCTTGTCTCCGCGTGTTAGACAACTTTCGACCGATTTTAACACTGAAACAAGTTATGCACCCTGTCGAAAAAAAATCCACGCGATAGCTTCGCCAGCAATCGCCGATCGCTATCGACAGTTTCGAATCGGCGAAGCATAAACGAACGTTCCAGTCTCCGAACTTTTCACGTAACGAGCCGATACGCTCCGTGGGAAAAAATTCGCGACACGATTGCGCAACGAGCAGACCAACGCGATTCTGCTAAAACGCACAGTTTTCCTTTTTCCGTAGTCCAGCCTAGAATCTATCCGGACGATTGAATAGACTTTCTTAACAAATCTTGCTTTTCCACAAACATTGCTATACCTGTCCGAAAGTAGAGGTTTCAAGCTTTAAAATGAGACCAGTCTCGTCGTTCTACGATCTTTCGTTGCAAAGTTATAACAGTTTGAAGATTAAGAATATCGCCTGTTCGGATAATCGAGGCTGTAGTTTATCGTGTATTAAACAAGTAAACGTAATCCAAATGGTATCGTGTTTGGACTCGTTCCACTCGGAAAAATTCCCCCGACAATCCACCGGCGAAAAATACAATTTTCAACGTGTTTTCAATAATGTTTTGTTGCATTTTAACAATAAACGATTCGATAGAGTACGAGAAGTACAGTTTCGGCGTGCACGTAAACGTTCGAGTTGCTGAAATATGATCAGCGAATAATCTTCCAATATAAATAGTATATCTATAGTTACTTTAATGTTTACGAGAGCATCGCATAAATCACAATACTCTTCAGGAAGTCGTGCCATGCTCCGGTGAAACGGGAAAGAACAACGCAAGTGTCGAGCATTGGGAAAACGACTCTCTATTACCGAACGATAAAACCACCGACTATGAATAAGTATAGAGGACACGTGGAGGATGACTGTGCGCGTTTCGACGAATGCATTTATTTTTCCTACGAGGAATTTCGTAATCGCACCCCCTACAATGTCTGAGACCCCGTATTTATTGTCGCAGGGCCGGCTATATTTCCCATCTTTGTTTTTAACGACGCCGCTCGCTCGTAAACCCATTCGCTTTGTGTCGGGCGCACATTTCTCGAGCTTTTTCCGGCACGTGCTCTCCCGAAAAATCATTTTGACCTCGTAAATCCAGCTGGGTGAACCTGCTACCACAGTCGCCAGATTAAGACTCTCCCCCTCCCCCCTCCCGCTTCCGCCCGGTCACGTGACGCGTCCCGCGTCTGTCGCGCAAGTGTTACAATGTCACGTGATCGAAAACTTTAATTTCCGAGACCCAGAACTTCGTAAAATTCGTTCTGGAACATATTCCAAAATTTTGAATACTTACTTTTTCGACATGATTTGAAATTTCTTTTGGAATCTACACGAGCCTATCATAAAGTATGATCTTCCAGCTTTAATTTGAGCCTTCGAATGTCCCAAAATTCCTGCAGGAACACATTCTAAAATCGTCTTGAAGATCCTCCTTAAAACGATACAATTTCGTTGGATGTAGTTCGGACTTTTTCAATTTTTCCCCACACAATTTCGAATTGCTTTCAAATCTGTGTGATCCTATCATAAAGTATGATCTTGCAGCTTTAATTTGAGACCTCGAATGTCCCAAAATTCGTACGGGAAATCATTCTAAAATCGTCTCGGAGATCCTCCTTAAAACGATACAATTTCGTCGGATGTAGTTCGGACTTTTTCAATTTTTTCCGACACGATTCCGAATTTCTTTTGAAACCTGCATGACCCTATCATAAAGTATGATCTTGCAGCTTTAATTTGAGCCCTCGAATGTCACAAAATTCCTACGGGAAATCATTCTAAAATCGTCTCGGAGATCCTCCTTAAAACGATACAATTTCGTCAGATGTAGTTCGGACTTTTCAATTTTTTCCGACACGATTCCGAATTGCTTTTCAAACCTTCATGATGCTATCGTAAAGTATGATCTTTCACCTTCAATTTGAGCCTTCGAACGTCCCAAAATTCCTGCAGGAACACATTCTAAAATCGTCTCGAAAAACTCCTTGACAATGTCGACCGACTCAGTTCGGATATTCGAGGCTCTAGTAAATCGTGGATTAAACAAGCAAATCCAAACCAAAGTGCATCGTGTGGGGTATCATTTTAATCGGAAAAATGTCACGGATACGTTCTTGAAATAACAAATAAATAATTAGAACCAATGAAGTGGTATGATAAAATTCGTATCGTGCAACTGTCTGAAATAATTTCGCCGAGGAAACGGCCGTTGCGGCACGTGTCTATTGTCTCCGGTGGTGTCAGAGTATTTTTCCATCATTCTCGAAGGGACTTCGTAGGAATTGCGATGAGCTCATCAGATCGTAGGTGCGATAGCTCTCTGATGCAACATGTAGCAGCCGGAGAGCTAGTGTCCTTGACAGAGAACCTGGCGAGGACCGCTCGAGGACACGAATCTTGGAAGCGCTCGATTACGATCAATCAGAACCGACAACCGGCCGGCTGTCGTTATTGTCTCGGTCCTTTCACTGACGAGATTATTGATTAGTCACCGGCCTGAACACTTCTCCATTCTTCTCGTGACTCCGCGACGTGACGAGTACGCTTTTTGCCGGTTGTTGAGGTCCCCTCCACCCCACTTCCTGGCATTCTTTCCGCGTTGCACCAGATGCGATCTTCTAACATAAATCGAACAGTTCCATTGCTCTTATTGTTACAAAATGTGATAAAAAATTTCAAGACTGCACTGTATTTGGACATCACATTCTCCTGAAATTGTTCATATAAACCAGGATAATTAAATAAAGTAAGATTTGAAGAAATTAAATGATCGGTAAAGAAGCAGGATGTATGATTGATGAATATAGAAAATTATACTAGAATATACTAGAATGTAACACAATGTACCAGAATATACCAGAATGTACCAGAATATACTAGAATATACCAGAATGTAACACAATATACCAGAATATAATAGAATATACCAAAATATACAAGATTATACTACAACATACCAGAATATATCAGACTATAATGTACCAGAATGTAACACAATATACCAGAATACACCAGAATATTCTAGATTATACTAGAACATACCAGAATACATCGTACTACAATATACCAGAATGTTACATAATATACCAAAATATACTAGAATTTACCAGAATATAATAGAATATACCAGAATATGTTTGAATATAATAGAATATACCAGAATATACAAGATTATACTAGAACATACCAGAATATGTCATACCATAATATACCAGAATGCAACACAATATACCAGAATACACCAGAATATAGTTAAGATTATACTAGAATATACTACAATATACCAAAATATACTAGAATTTAACAGGATATACTACAATATACCAAAATATACTAGAATTTAACAGGATATAATACAATATACCAGAATATACAAGATTATACTAGAACATACCAGAATATATCATACAACAATATACCAGAATGTAACATAATATACCAAAATATACTAGAATTTACCAGAATATAATAGAATACGCCAGAATATACAAGATTATACTAGAATATACCAGAATATGTCATACTATAATGAATGTAACATAATATACCAGAATATATCAAAACACCAGAATATACCAAAATATACTACATTATATACTATGCTATATTTCTATATGAAGTGCAATAACTCGTAAAACACCACAGAATAAATGAATAAAATTAAATTTAAAACATGAAATAATTGGTAAAAAAACAGGATAATTGAATACAATAAAAAGAAATTAAATAAAATAATAGGTGAAAAAAAATTGTCGCAAAACGTCATTGTCAATCTCCTAATTGTTTTCTGGGCGAGAACTAGGAAGAACGTGCTAAGTTGAAGGCTGAGAAACAGTCCTCTTCGACGATAAGACCGGGGGTCAAGTACTGCCATAATCGCTAGCAAACAAAAACGCACGTCGCGTTAGATTAGCGTGAAGATGTTGTGCCGGGGGGCTGAGCCATTATAGTTTTTGTGTTTGTCATAAGAACAAGAGGATAGAATTACAAATTAGCCTGCTGTCATTTATTTCAAATAAAAATTTCAATTACAACTTTTAGCAATGACAAATAAATATACAAACTTCATTGCTACTTGAATAAAGTTGATAAATGGCGTCCTGAATTCCGTTAGTCTGTTTACTGTTGCAATTTGTGTTTTCACCAGAACTGCATTAGATATACAGTATAAAAAAAAATATATTCTGAATAAATTCAAAGCAACAAAATAGACGACGAGGAATGTTATTTAGGTTAATTGAACGTGTGTCCACCGTAGGTGTGTACATAACACGCCAGCGAAAATGCAGATAAGAAAGTTGAAAAACATTCAATATGGCCGATAACACGTTTGCAACTCGCACGATAAGCAACCGTACGTCACGGAATAGAGGCTCATTCAAGAGACCAACGTAGAGATCATGCATTAACTTTTGATCGGTATTCACCGTGCGCTCTGTTTATTTGACCGGAGGCATTTAAATGCATCCGAGCACTTCCGAGAAGACACTCCCGCGATTGAATCTATTCAAGAGTTTGCCATTCGCCTGTCTCTCCACCTAAAGTCGGTTTCACACCGCATTCTATCGCCTTCGCCATGTTCAATTGAATGGAACTCTCAATTTTCCTTCCTCTGATCCTCTTAACTTCAAAACGAATTACTTACTGCGTACACAGTAGAGAAATTTCCAGTTGTTAGGTACTTTTTTATACGGCACCCTGTATATTTCCTTTCATATTCTTATAGAGCATGAAAACACCAATCCAACGAGTACCATGACCATACCATTATGATTGTTCAACCTCGAGATATCCACTCTCAATGGTAAGATTTTTAATTAGGTTTGTTCCTCCCAGATACGAATATCTCGAGATCGAACGATCGCAATGGTATGGTCATTATACTCGTTGGATTCGTCTTTGCATGCTCTACAAGAATATCTAAGAAAATATATAGGGTGTCGTATAAAAGTCAATCAAGACATGTTTGATGGAGCTAATCGGAGGCTGAGTTTCTCGGGACAGCTGACTAAAATCGTAAAACTCGTTACCTCATAAGCCAGGATGCCTTGAAAACCGAAACTCGTCACGTCCCGAGCACGATTTACGCTCGCGCCTGAAGAAACCGTGGCAAACGTACCACGCTGAAGTTTATCGAGTTGTCGAGCACCGTTCGACCGGACCCTCTTGTGTATTCAGTTTCCTATGCTCCGTGACGGAGGCCGTGCACCGATTTACGTTTCCGCTCGCTCGTAAAACGACTTCCGGCGACACCTGTGCCCGAAACTTACCATCCGTGTGCTCGAACTCGCGAATTATGCGTAAATCGCTCGACGATTTCTTCCATTCCGGCCCATTTGATACCCCGGCGCGAAACTTTTCATCGAAACGAGAATCCCGAGAGCGCGAAACTTCCGATTTCATAGTCGAACAAGCGAGCGAACTGTCGGAGCCATGGACTTACAAAACGTACTTTTTAAATTTTCAATATAAGCCCACATAAAAAAGTCGTGAAATCCAACATTTCGTATTTCTTTCTAAAATTCCGCTCAATTGCTATATCTGACAAACAAATTTTTCACATCCTGTAGTAAACTAATTGCTCTAGCTTCCCAAAAAAGTTCAAACCGTATAGTACAATAAATTAAAAAAGTTATCGTCATTTTTAGAGCGTTCGAATATTAATTCGAGTAACTGTACATGTCACAAATTGACTTAGGCCATTTTAAAAATAAAAATTTGTATCATTCTATTAACCAGCTAATTTCATTTTTGAAAAATCTTTGTGATTTCAAATATATTAGTTTGAATTTACTTCAGAATGAAAAGACAACGTAGAAATGAAAATATTAAAA
>CM052199.1:4076941-4092457 GCA_028455805.1 Lasioglossum figueresi | reverse complement strand
AATTGTATCGTGTTGGGTATCAAATCACGCGGAAAAGAGTCTCCTACGAGCGTATGCAAGTTTCATCAAGGAATAATTAAGAACAACAAAGTTATGTTAGCTTTTTGGTTGTTACTATATGCCAAACTTCTGAGAAGTCGAACTTCTAAGCTTCTGAAGTGGTCTAATCATGAAGTTTGCGTCAGTAGTGCTACATTTTCTACAAATATCATCAGTGCACATCTTGTTTACATACATTGAAGCATATTGTTGTTCATAAACATCTATCTTGGAAAGCATCCAACGTCCTACAAGCCATCATGCACGTTCCACTAATTTTCTCGGCTTGTCTGTCAGCGGAGTTTCTTCCTGATGGGTTAGGGGGTCAGAAAGGATAAATCGATGGACGGTGTCCCGCTGGGCAAGGGCGAGGGACCTCCAAAGGGATTGTGGAAAACGACCCTCGACGAAAGAGGGTGGATCGAGAACCATTTGAATGCTGTGAAAGGGACGGGTTTTGAGGGTTTTTTTTAACAAGGACACCGAACATCTTGGCACATCTCGTTGTTATTCGAGATCGACAGTCTGCTGGCTGAAGGTTTATTATTAACACAATTATGACAGAAAGAACATTGGATCAATTTAAAAATACTTTTACATCAGTTTCAATCTATTGGACGTTTTAACAGAGAAAATAAATTTCTTTGTCTTTTCTGGTTATTGCAATTCAGGTGGAAAATTTTCATTTTGCATAAAAATCCGCTGTCCAATTATTAAACATTTCTCTAGAAATTGAGATTGTTAATTTTCCGAGGCAACATTGCTTTGACATTATAAATTGAAAAAATCACAATTAACAAATTGCAACAAAAAAAACATTAGACCAATTTAAAAATACTTTTATATCAGTTTCAATTTATTGAACGTTTCAAAAGAGAAAATAAATTTCTATGTCATTTCTGGTTAGTGCAATTCAGGTGGAAAATTTTTATTTTGCATAAAGATCTGTAGTCTGA
Source organism: Lasioglossum figueresi (assembly GCA_028455805.1). Classification (NCBI taxonomy): domain Eukaryota; kingdom Metazoa; phylum Arthropoda; class Insecta; order Hymenoptera; family Halictidae; genus Lasioglossum; species Lasioglossum figueresi. The sequence continues at coordinate 4,091,462 of CM052199.1, read as the reverse complement.
TTTGTAAACGTTTCTCCAGGTAGATTGAGATTGTTCATTTTCCGAGGCAACATTGCTTTGCACTATAAATTGAAAAAATTACAATTAACAAATTACAACAACAAAACATTAGACCAATTTAAAAATACTTTTATATCAGTTTCAACCTATTGAACGTTTTAAGAGAGAAAATAAATTTCTATGTCATTTCTGGTTATTGCAATTCAGGTGGAAAATTTTCATTTTGCATTAAAATCCGCTGTCCAATTTATTCAACAATTCTCCAGAAATTGATATTGTTCTTTTTCCGAGGCAACATTGCTTTGGCACTATAAATTGAAAAAATTACAACTAACAAATTGCAACAAAAATTGCGAAATATCTGAAGAATCGCAATCCGAAATTCGATAGAATTCGCAGCAATGATTTCAGATTCAAAAATAAACATTTTAAAATAAAAATAAAATATTTAAAATAAAAATTTCGAATAAAATGAGTTGTTTCCAAATGGGTTCTAAACCCACATTATTCGAAATTTTTATTGAAATAACATTTTTGCCCAACTCTGCACGGAACCCTCTTGCGAAGCCCGCGGGAGAAGGATAGAAAAATCAAAAGACTACATTTCAATTTGAATCACTCGTCGCCCCACACCCCCCTCACCCCAACAATGGACTGTTTTTCGAGTGCTCGCGAGAAGAGTGGGAAATCAAGGGGGAATAATCACCCTAACAGCGAATATGGGTCACGATAGAAGCGTCGGATAAGCTGACCGAACATGCTCGCGGAAGATGCATTTGCGTTGCGTGCATTTCTTTTGCAATTGTAAAATAAGAATTTTTGTGTATTTTATCAGTTGATCGAAATATAACTTGCCTGTCAAAGGAGACAGAAAATTATTGATCAGGGCCGTTTTCGACAGTTTACCCAACTGTATTGTTGATTTTTGTAAAAATGCATTAAATTAAATATTTTGATAGATAATGAGTTTTTTTTACAGTTTAATATAAAAATTACAAGATTGAACTTATTTAGACTATTCACAATTTTTATAATAATTCTCGATTCACTAAAGAAAATTGAATCATTTCTGATGGAAGCATCTTCATAATTTCAATAATTCAATAATAATTCAATAATAATTTCAATAATCCAATAATAATTCAATAATAATTTCAATAATTCAATAATAGTTCAATAATAATTCAATAATAATTTCAATAATTCAAAACACTAACCGTACCGGCTACAAAATGTGTCGGACATACATTGTTTTATAATAATGACAAGCCTGAACTACTTTTGATCTTTCACAATTTTTATAATAATACGTGATTGAATAAGGAGATTTATTGAATACTTTTTTATGTGGTAGCATCTTTTCATAATTTCAACAATTTAATAATAATTTCAAAAAATTCAATAATAATTTCAATAATTCAATAATAATTTCAATAATTCAATAATAGTATCGAAAATTCAATAATAATTTCAATAATTCAAAACACTAACCTCACCGATTACAAAATGTGTCGGACATACATTGTTTTATAAAAATGACAAGACTGAATTTCTTTAGATTTATCACCATCATTATTATAATACGTTATTGAATAAAGATAATTGATTAAATAATTGTTTATGTAGAAGCATCTCATCATTTCAAAAATTCAATAATAATTTTGATAATACAATAATAATTTTAAAAATTCAACAATAATTTCAATAATTCTAAACATTAACCGTACCGGCAATGTATCGGACATACATTGTTTTATAAAAATGACAAGACTGAGATATAGATTAAGACTAGATTTATCACAATTAACAATACGCATGCTCGAACAAAGAAATTGATTAAATAATTTCTGATAGGGAAGCATCTACATAATTTCAATAATTAAAAAATTAAAAATGTGAAACCGGTTGTGGTACGGTTAGTGTTAAACAAGTTATGTGAATATTGTGTCGTTTATGTTTTGCAACGTATCGAACAGTTTATGTATGGAAGGGTGCTCTCGATCCGATGATCGTCAGAGGCTCACGATCATTATCCATCTGGTACAGTCCCGTAAAAATGCACAATTACGGCCGATTCTGTCTATCTACAATCTTGTGTAGTCTATTTACAGCTGCTGACGAAACTCGCTTCCGTGTTGCATCAGGCGACCGATAACCGGCTTTGTTGTTTACCGATCGTCGATAATTATGCTTGTGTTTCTCTCTTTCCCTCGATCCTCCCTCCCCTCCCGGCCCCGTAAGCTACAAAGTCAAATCTATCTTGTGAAAACACTGATACCCTCGATTACTAGCCGAAGAACCCCGCCATCTTTCGTCGATTAGGCCACGGTAATCACGAAATGCATTCGATTTTTTAACAACTCGAATTCTGAAACACTAAAAGACAGTTTGCGCGTGTAACATATGGGATCGATACATTTTTTATACGACACCCTGTATGTTCTCATCGATATTCTTGTGGAGCATGAAAAGACGAATCCAACGAGTACCATGACCATACAATTACGATCATTCAATCTCGAGATATCCGTGTTTGTAAAAGAAAGTATGGTTAGGGCGATGATCAAATACCTTTCGGACTGAATATCTCGAAATTGAACGATCGTAATGGTACGGTCATGGTACTCGTTGGACTCGTCTTTTCGCGCTCTATAACTATATCGAAGAAAATATACAGGGTGTCGTGCAAAGAAGTAATTATTTATTATTATTTCGTCGTTGTTGGGCTTCTAACCAATTAGGTAAGCATCGAGATGAACAGAAAAAATGTAATAAATATAACCACCAGTGAAAACAGTGACGAACGATTTAAAACCGAGGTAACTAATGGTACCAAACGCTTATTGAATTAGACAACCGACGGGCGCGTTTAACGAACCCGAAATCTGTGATTTATAATCCGTTGTCCCTGCTATAAATAACGCGTGTTCGCAGTCGTTCAGCCAGTCAATTTCTCTTTTTGAGGGCCATAAAACCCAGCCGTAGACCGGCTGTGTTCCTTTCCGACCGAAGTATTATTGCTCATGAGCCTTGCGCAATTTCGACAGGACCTTCGTCAGGCTCCTTTTATTATCCCGATGACACATGGCCCACAATCTCGCACCCTTTCGTCGCGCCTAACTCTTCGACGAACCATTGACGTGTTTAGAATTGTTGTAGGGAGTACGGTCTCTCTGTTTACGAGCAACCCGAAACCCCGGCTTTCATCATCGCGTATCGATTTATCGAGGAATTCGCGCGAGCGATTGTGCCTCGCGTCGATTATTGCCTTTCAACTTTTCTATCCCGGCTCGAGTTACAACAATCGAATCAATGATACTTCGAGAAAAGATCGGAAAAGCAACACACATAATCGGATTTTTTCTGAAATTTTGAAATCAACTTTTATTGTTAAACATCTTACGGGGTTGGAGATGAGGCTGAAATTTTTTCAGAATTTTTTAAACGTTTTAAAAAATATTTTTAAACGTTTTGAAAAATATTTTTAAACATTTTCAATAATGTATTTGGACTTGTTGAAATAGCCAATGTATTTCGGCTTGTTGAAGTAACCAATAATTTATTTGTTTTTGTTATTTGAACCCCCAAGTGACAATATATATTTATTTTGTGTAAACCGATAGGGGTTGAACGAAAACGTTCGAGGTTGAAACGTTTCCATGAAAGTTTTTCTTAAATGTCGTGTTTTTATCTCGATTTAGGGTTGGAGATGATGCTCAAATTATTTTTAGAATTGTTTAAACAATTTCACCCGCAGAAAAATTTGGGCTACTTTAATTATTTAAATAGTGTATTTGGGCCTGTCCAAGTAACCAAGAATTTACTTCTGTTTGTTATTTGATCCCACTCTTCCAAGAAAGAAATTTTATTTACGAGTATTTAATTAAAAATTGGTTTCATTTTGTTTAATCCAATAAGGGTATGAACGTGAAACGTTCGAGGTTAAAAAAGGTTTAGGTTACTTGAATTATTTCAATAATGTATTTGGACCTGTTCAAATAATCAATAATTTACTTCTCTTTATTGTTTGACCCCCCAAATATGAAATTTTATTTTTCGCAAGTATTTAAGTATGAATTTATTTTATTTTGTTTAATCTTGAGGTTGAATGTGAAACGTTCGAGGTTGAACAAAAAAATTGGGTTGCTTTAATTGTTTTAATAATGAGTTTGGACCTGTTCAAGTAAACCAAGAATTCACTTCTGTCTATTATTTGATCCCCAATCCCACAAAAAAATTTTATTTATACGAGTATTTAACTAAAAATTAATTTTATTTTGTTTAATCCAATGGGGGTTGTACGTAAAACGTTAGAGGTTCGAAAATTTGAGTTACTTTAATTATTTCAATAATGTATTTGGACCCCCATTGTTTGACCCCCCAAGTAACAAATTTTATCTACGCGAGTATTTAACCAAGAATTTATTTTATTTTGTTTAATCTTGAGATTGAAAAAAAAATTGGGGTTTGCTTTAATTATTTTAATAATGATTTTGGGCCTGTTCAAGTAAACCAAGAATTCACTTCTGTTTGTAATTGGAACCCGCAAGTAACAAATTTTATTTACGCGAGGTTTTAACTAAGAATTTATTTTATTTTGTTTAATCTTGAGATTGAAAAAAAAATTGGTTTGCTTTAATTATTTTAATAATGAATTTGGGCCTATTCAAGTGAACCAAGAATTCATTTCTCTTTGTAATTGGAACCCCCAAGTAACAAAATTTTATTTAGATAAGGTTTTAACTAAAAATTAAGTTAATTTTGTTTAATCTGGGTTGGAACGTGAAACGTTCGAGATGGGATGGTTCCCACGAACGTGGACGAATAAAATTCATCGAATTACATCGTATCACGTAGTGATCAGTCTATGGCGTTCCCCGCCATCCGTATTCCTTTGTCGGCCGAGACACCCTTAAACCGAGCGACTTTTATGCGACAGTAAATTAAGGAAACGCCCGTGGAACTGCGCGACGGTGGCGAAAAAGTTGCCGGCCCGGAGGCATAAACTACGAGATATATTTTCGTAAATGTCCTTTCACCCCTGCGCCGAAACTGTTCCTCCTCTGCTGGATACGATCTAGGATCCACGGGCGGATCGAGCGGGGAACGAGCGCGTGACGATCTTTTACGATCGGAGCATAAAACTGTGTCAAACAATGTATCGCGTCCCTCCGCTCATTTTCCTACGATCGTAACGCACCGAGACCGAAACGATCGCTTTATCTCCCGTTTCCCTTTGTTCCGTGGAAAAAAGGGCGGGCCTCGGAGAACCTCATTAGCCGGCACAGTTCGCCGCGTTCATGCTCGTAAATCGGAAAAACTGCGAAAAGTATGAGCGGCATTTATGTCGAAAAATCGGTACCTTCTACATTGTTACCGCTTTACAGTGCCCCACGAACCGTAACGATGAAGATACTAATGGAATGTAACAAATATTTTGCTGACTATAGATGTTCAACTATTTTTTTCTACGACACCCTATATAGTTTCTTCCGTATTGTTGTAGAGCGTGAAAAGGCGAATCCAACGAGTACCATGAACATATCATTACGATCGTTCAATCCCGAGATATTCGTATCTGAATACTGAAGTATGGTTAGGATCAAACACCTTAACTTTCAAACGGGAATAACTCGATATTGAATGATCGTAATGATACGTTCATGGTACTCGTTGGACTCGTCTCTTCGCGCTCTACAAGAATGTCCAAGAAAATATACAGGGTGTCGTGTAGAAAACAGTATCGAGATTCATATTTTTACTTCAATTTTTTAAGTATTACTTTAATTGAACTATTTTCACGTGGAGGACAGGTCGCCGCGCGGAATGGCTGTCGACAAGCATAATCTGTTTACGAATATTGGGCGGGCCGTTTAATTGCTGTGCTTTCGCTTGATAACCACCGAAACACCTGATAACGGCGCCGATTAAAACGGCGGAGCCGTGAACCACCGTGACGCGTTGCCAAACGCAATTATTGTTGTTGCAGTTCCATCTGTTTTCACGCCTAAGCGATTTCCTTCTTCTCTCCTTTGCCGCGTTTCGCCGAAATCGGATCGCTGCCGAGCAGATTGGTAAACAGAATATTTTTCGATCCACAAGGAACGCGACCGTGACTGATAACGCGACCAGCCATAATGATTCACTGTGCCCATCTGATTGGTCCCGAGACTCTTTTATCCGGATGCAAATTTATCAATGCTTTCTTTAAACATTTACCGAAGCGCCGTAGCATGATAGCTGCATAACAAGTTCTTGTTTTATATTTATGCGTTACATGTAGAAATGTACGGGCTGAAAGGTCGCGTTACGTTTGAACAGAGAGATTGAAATTGTTGAGACACTGTTGCGTCACTTGTGTGCGAGTGACGCTATTTCGATTGTTTATTATTGCAGCCCCAAGGTCAACGGACGATTACGATTTACAGTTATTTGTCCCGCCAGGAATAACATATTTATTTGACCAGACCTGATACATCATCCATATTTTCCGTTCGACTGTGGAATAACAATTGCTGAGCAAAGAACAGCATTCGGTCGAAAAATTACCGGTCTTTTACGAAGTATTTTTCATATGCCACTCTTTGAAGAATTTTAAGTGTTTCGACTTCAAAAAAATTATACTGTACTGTCGAATTCGTAGCAAACATTCATGCGAAACCTTGTTTGTAAATGGCTGTCTGATTTTTTGTACAAAAATTTCTGAACGGGACCTAGTAAACGACGTCTCACACAGAGTTTCGTGCAAAAATTAATTTTTTCAAAAATCCTATCCCCGAAACAATATTTATTTATTGACAAAAATTGCCATCTGAAAGCAGAGATTTCAAGCTCGAAAACGATACCAGACTCGTCGTTCTACGTTCCTTCGTCGCGAAGTTATAACAGTTTGAAAATCAAAAATTGTATCAGCAGTTCGGATAATCGAGATTTTACTAAATCGTGGATTCATCAACGAAATCTGCTTCGAATTGTGTCGTGTTTGTGCTCATTTTAATAAGAAAACTATCAGGAGTATATTGTCAAAAGTTTTATAAAAAAATAACTGAAAGCAAGAAAAGGGAAAATCACATGGGACTCTTCGTATTGTCAAGAACTAGTGTCGCTCGACACACGAATCATTGTTAGTTAAATAAATGTTTCACGAGACCGATAGGCTTCGTACAAAATTTTATTTTTGCAAAAATCCTATCCCCGAGACAATATTTATTTATTGACAAAAATTGCTATCGGAAAGCAGAGTTCTCAAGCTGGAAAACGAGACCAGTCTCATCTTTCTATGTTCCTTTGTCGCGAAGTTATAACAGTTTGAATATCAAAGATTGTATCAGCAGTTCGGATAATCGAGGCTCCACTGTATCGTGGATTACACGAGTAATTCGGGGCCAAACCGTGTCGTGTTTGGGCTCATTTTAATCAGGAAAGTATGGCGAACATGTTCGTAATAATTTCATAGAGCCATCAACTTCTGTTAAAATCTGCGGAATAAAAGTAAGAAAGTTTAAACAATATTCTTAAGAAATTCTCGTTAAAAATCCTCGTCTAGAAAGGGTGTTTAAATAGGCGAGTTGGTAGACAAGCTAGTTAACTATTTCCCACTTTGTCCGGAGAAAATAATAATTTTGTTTAAACAGATTTCAATAATATCCTCGTATTATTCACCGCGCTGTTTAACAACGTCTACAGGACTTCCAGCCGGAAAAATTTATTTCAGATCAGAAAGTCTTCCGCGTAAACCGTGTGGCCCCGGCGGCGGATTACCGCGAATCCCGTCGCATAATGTTTCACTCGAGGCTTTAGTCGGATTTCGGATAACGAGATTTTGAAGCGGGCGCGCCTCGCGTTAACTCCGCCGCTCGCGGGACGCACGATAATGCTTAAGAAGTTGTTTGTACAAGCTGTCGCGTTTCATTCAGCCTAACAGAGAGCTTTATTTGCCGGTGCGTGATAATCGGGAAACGATTAGAGCCTGTCGGAAAGTGAGATCTTGTATCTGCCGGACCGCGATTGGACTTGGTAGCCGTCCAAGTCTCTGCGTACACGGCCGTACCTCGATGACGTAAAACGTGTCGGATAACGATCCTCGAAATATCGCGAACCAAACGAAAAAATTATGAAGAATTCTTATGAACGTCTTCGTTAATTTATAGCGAATGTCTTTTAAGTTCAGGAGAGCTCCACCTTCCGTCGTATCGGAAAATCTTCGGCATTCCGTTCTCTGCAACATCCCTCAATAACATTTTTCAAATTATTATACATCGAATGCATCAGATTGGATGAAACTCCGCCAGGAACGAAACGAACGAACCAGGAACGAAACTCCAGCCCGTTAGGAAACTGTTTAGGTTACAGGCACTTCATATGTTTATAGTATAAAGTTTATAGTATTGTACAGATAAGCAGTTTTCGACTCTCTGTTCGCATTTGGACCTCTCGGAAGAATCATTCGAGCCTTCATAGCGAGATATTCACAGCATTTTTACGTTCTAGGGACGTTAAAAATAGCTTTTGTTAAGTTTTTGACGTCAACAATAAGACTAATGATACAATTTTTCTTTGACCCATCCATAGCCTGACATTTCCATATTATCCATTTCAAGTTTCATGCCAATATCTTTTACGATTTAAAAGTTACACGAACACGTTTCACGATTTTCCAATAAGAAAATTATAATTATTATAAATTGTTATCAAAAATATCTTTGACACGCTTCTGATACGTTTTTACCTCGTCGTTAATATTTGTATGTGTTGATTGCAACAAGATTTCTCGAATTTATATATTACGTGTTCCATGAAACGTTACGTGTGTGAAACATAAATATAAAAAATACTTATTGAGAAAGTTTCATGCCAATATCTTTTACGATTTAGAAGTTACACGAACATGTTTCACGATTTTTCAATAAGAAAATTATAATTATTATAAATTGTTATAAAAAATATCTTTGACACGCTTGTGATGCGTTTTTACCTCATCGATAATATTTGTATGTGTTGATTGCAACAAGATTTCTCGAATTTATATATTACGTGTTCCATGAAACGTTACGTGTGTGAAACTTAAATATAAAAAATACGTATTGAGAAAGTAAAAAATAGTTTGTAAGATTATATTTAAAAAAGTGGTTTTTAAATAAAAAATATCAATGAAAATTAATACAAAATTATTGTTTAACAAATGCGAAAAATATTTAATTAGCTGTAGTTAAAAATGACTATTTTTTAAATATTTTTCGTGAGAATTTCATTGCAATATCTTTACTGGTTCAAAAGTTATAACCAAATGGATCACGACTTTCCAATCTCTCGCTTGCAATCACGGGTCAGTCACGTGGCACCTTCGATCACAGCCCATTGGCCCAGTCACGTGACCAGAGCTGGGTAAGACAGTATTTTTTAAATAGTAAATAGTACAATAATCCTATAGATTTGCAAGTATGCTGACAACTGTAACACTAAACCTACCACCACCGGTCAAAATGACCGGTTCCAGATTTTTTATTTTACAATTATTGAAATAAAAAAACTGATTTCATAAGAAACGATATTGTATAGATATCTTTAGTAGAGCACTAAACGTATTATCCAAAGAAGAATGAAAATTATTTCGATGGTATCTCGTTAACTATTAGGAGGTCTATTTGAACTATTCGAACTATTCGATAGTCTATTGATTCGTGATACAGAAAATAGGTCTCTCCATTAAAAAAAATCAAGGTTGACTTGAAATCTCCTCTTTGCCTCCACGCACGCAAAAAATGTTTGCGTCACAATATGGTCCCCTCTATACCGTGTAAGTTTTGTATATATCATTTTTTCATATTATTACAAATAACGGCAATATTCAAAGTGGACATAGTTATTGCCCCACCCTGTTATTGCCCACGACCTGTCACGTGACGCTTTCCGTTACCGCCCAGTCACGTGACATCTTCAATCACGTGTCAGTGGCCCAATCACGTGACGCCTTATGTTACCGCCCAGTCACGTGACACCTTCAATCGACGAATCAGTGGCCCAGTCACGCGACGTCTTCCTTCAAGAGAGGGGGTAACCTCTTCCCCTGAATCCGAGTCAATTCCCCTGATCTGGCGAACGTGGGCGAAATTATTATCGCATACACAGAGCGGTTTCCACGTTTATCGCGACCGATCCGACGCAAACAACCGACGAATTTCGTAAACACTGATACCGGGGACAAACAAATACCATTCTTGCAACATTTTCTAGCCGAATCACTTCCGATTGCGCTCGAGAAATCCACGCGTCTCTGTTGCCCCTCCGCGATATCGATGTTTACACGCTTATCGCCGCCGTATCGATCCTCTCATTGTTACATCCTGTTCCGCAGGACAATGGGATGTTATACAGGGTGTTTCGGTTAAGAGGGATCATCTGATTCACTATTGTAAGGAGAAACTACCTAGGGATAAACGTTGTACGTGTAGGAGTAGAAGGAATCTTTGTTTGAGGTAGTACATGAAGATTTAAAAAATGATCGTTGCTTTTCTGTACGACACCCTGTAGATTTTATTGGATATTCTTATAGAGCACGAAGAGACGAGTCCAACGAGTACCATGATCATACCATTACGATCGCTCAATCTCGAGATATTCACGAAAGTTACGGTTTTGCGTTAGGTTTGTTCATCTCGAACGCGAATATCTCGAGATTGAACCATCGTAATGGTATGTTCATGGTACTCGTCGGATTCGTCTTTTCATGCTCTGTAACAATATCGAAGAAAATATACAGTGTGTCAAAAATGTCGGTATCCAAAATGTTCATTCAATTCCAATAATTTCGTTAATTGAAATATATAGGAATTATGTAGGTTAACAAGTTCGTTATTAACGAACCGGACTAATTACGATCTAGCAAAGTATCGTTTACCCTCGACCGCTATCGTGTTATTGTCTCCCGACCAATAAGAAGCACCGTGCATTTTCGTTTTCTATTATTGATGCTCGGTCGTCAATAGAGTAGCAGATAATGTGGTCGCGTGTTCGCTGCCGCGATAATGCTCGATGTTTTCGTCAAACAAAATGGACGGTGGGACGCCGGGATGACACGGGTATTTGAACTTTATCAGCCACGCGTATTGTTATTGTGCGAGTCTGTCGCGCACGGAATCGCGTATTGGATCGATCGTCGTGCTCGGAATATCGATGATCGATTGTAACTATCGTTCGGAATCCATTGTTCGATCCCGGGCTATTACATTCAACATTAAGATATCCGACGCTCGTAAATCAATTTCAAAATGTCGTGGACAGTGGAGAATCCAGAAATCAGCGGTTCGGATAATAGAGGCGCTGCTAAATCGTGGATTACACCGGCAAATAAGCTTCGAATTGTATCGTGTTTGTACTCATTTTATCCGGAAAAATGTCGCGAATATGTTTTCGAAAGTTTCGTAAAAAAAAAATTATAAACAACAAAGTTATGTTAATATTTCTTCGGTTAGTACATGTTCGCCGGCTCAAAAATTATTACTAGACTTGCGGATTTTTATGCATTTATAAGGAAAATTGTTGCAAAATTGGAAAAAATTGAAAATGCCAATAAATAATTTCTCCTGTATTAAAATCATTGCGAAGAAATAACATTTAATTTGCTTTTTATTTTTTGCAATCGATGCAAACAAGTTTTTAATATATAAATATATTCTATATATATACATTTAATAAATAAATTCCTCGCGAATATTGTGTACATCACTTTCGCATATGTCGAGGCATTACTGTACTCGTTTAGCGAACCGCTGCGCTGGGGGGCCATTTTGGCCGTTTAGGCCACTTTATTAGTTTTCCCTTGTGACCCCAATTGTGTTAGGCTGCACATAGTAGACTATTATATTTCGGCCCGAAATCGGAACAATGGCGATACTGTGTATCGGCACGGAACGTGCTACAGAAAATCTTTATATCACGGCTGTTTGCCGTGATAATGCGAGCCGTGTCGTTCTCGGCTCTTGGTCCGCGAACACTCGTCGGCAGATCGATCGACAAACAATGCCCGTATCGCAGCCTTTCGATTCGACTTTGTTTCAACAGCCAAGGAACAGCCCAATGTCACATGGTCACCGCCGGCGATAGCCGCGTGGTTATCGTCCTTATTGACACCGAATTTAGGCGATATAATCGGGGACGCGTGGACACTTTTAGACGCTTTTAGACAACAAAAACTTTTAAACAATTTCAGAAATTGTTTGACGAAATCCCGGGACGAAAACATTAACAATCTTTTCCCTACGTCACACCGTACCGATTAACTCGCATTATTTTGAAATTATTAAAAAAAATGATGCAATTAACAAATTCATCTCGTTCAATAATTTTTTTGTTAATAATAAATATGATAAAACAAACTTGCCTCCTCCATCACACCATATTCAAAAATGATTTGTGCAATTAATAAATTCATCTCGTACAATAATTTTTTTAACAATAATATTTTTTTAAATCATGAATACGATAAAACAAACTTGTCTGCTCCATCACAACAAACGAAAAACTCACATTAACTTGAAATTATTATTATAAAATGATTATGCAATTTATAAATTCATCTCGTACAATAATTTTTTTGTTAATAATAAATATAATATTACAAACTTGCCGTCTCCATCACACCATACCGATAAACTCAAATTAACTTGAAATGATTAAAAAATGATTAAAAAATGATTAGATAATTAACAAATTCATCTCGTACGATAATTTCTTTAATAATGAAGACGATAAAACAAACCTGTCTGCTCCATCACACCATACCGATAAACTCACATAAACTTGAAATTATTATTAAAAAAATGATTTATCATATTGACACCTTATCGTCGCTCGTACAATAATTTTTTTAATAATAAATATGATATAACAAACTTGCCTCCTCCATCACACCATACCGATAAATTCGCATTAACTTGAAATTATTATTAAAAAACTGATTATGCAATTAACAAATTCATTTCGTACAATAATTTTTTTAACAATAATAAATATAATAAAGCAAACTTGCCTCCTCCATCACACCATACCGATAAATTCGCATTATCTTGAAATGATTAAAAAATGATTTATGCGATTAATAAATTCATCTCGTACAAAATAATTTTTTTAACAATAATATTTTTTTTAATCATGAATACGATAAAACGAACTTGTCTGCTCCATCACACCAAACGAAAAACTCACATAAACTTGAAGTTATTATTAAAAATATGATTTATCATATTATTGACACCGAAATTAGGCAATCTAATCGGGGACACTTTCAGACTATTTTTAGACAACAAAAACTTTTAACCAATTTGAAAAATTGTTTAACGAAATCCCGGGGCATAAACATTAACAAACTTGCCCCTACGTCACACTTTAAATTATTAAAGAAATGATTATGCAATTAACAAATTTATTTCGTACAACAAATTTTTTGTGTTATTAATAAATAAATTTGGTAATAATAGATATGATAAAACATACTTGTCTGCTCCATCACACTAAACCGATAAATTCACATTAACTTGAAATAATAATTAAAAAAATGATTTATCATTAGACAGCGGATCTGAATGCAAAATAAAAATTGTCCACCTAAATTCCAACTACATAACCGGACTTTATACAAATTTATTTTCCTTCTTAATACGTTTTATAGGTTTGAAATAATATTATAATAGTATATTGAAATTCTTCATCTTTTTTGTGTTTAACTAAACCAATCCATTTTTGTCAAAAATGCATGGAATCCGCTGTCAATTTATCAAATTTATTGCAATTTGCAATTGGTGAATCGCACACAATTGTAAACAGAAAATATTAATAAAAAGATACCTCGTCAAGCGAAAATAATAGAATAAATTAATAAAAATTAATAAAAATTCAGTGATTCATAAAACGATGTAAAGACGTTGAAAACTTGTTGGTTTGTTATCGATTTCGTAAATAAAAAAATCGATTGGAGGCGCCGGGCATCGATCCCGGTACCTCTCGCATGCTAAGCGAGCGCTCTACCATCTGAGCTACGCCCCCCCCGACGAGCGAGACAGGAATTCCGCGAAGCTTCGATAACACGTCCCAATTTCCCGACTATCAGGCCTTCTTTTTTGACAGATTCAAAACCGCTAATTGACAGTCGGCGTCGATTAACGAACCGGTTGAATCCGCCACGCCGCAAGAGAATCGAACTATTGTCCTTCGCGAAATTCGTTTATCGCAAATCTTTCTATCTCTCTCTCTCTCTCTCTCTTTCTTTGTATTACTCACTGTTGAATCATCGTCTATGTGTGTCAGATCGTTGCACTGAACGACCTGTTAAGCCGCGGCAGCTCTTGCAATCGTACGGATCACGGTAATCATCGATCGAAAACGGTCTCGGTCTTTTTATTCCTCGATCAACAATATTTCCGTAACTTTTACATTCTCTAACCTTTCACTTTTGTTGGCACAGTGTTCGATAATTGTTGCGAATAGCTGTCCGTTTTATTTAAATTAATTCCAGCGAAATTCTGCT
>CM052199.1:4055474-4069681 GCA_028455805.1 Lasioglossum figueresi | reverse complement strand
CTGTATCGTGTTTGGGCTCGTTTTAACCGTAGAAATGTCACGCGTCTGCTGGAAAAAATTGTATTAAAAATCATTTGATTGAACATTAAGAATTATAAATAATTGACTCCTCGGTCAATGGATTCGCACGGTTTCTGCACTGAACAGTTCGGTTCTACTGTGTTGGGGAAGATGAGGACTTAGATTGAAGAGGGAAAATTGAACTAGTGGCAGTGTAGAAGAGGAAAAGAAGCAGAGAAAGGAGAGGACTGTTGCACGAGTAGGAAGGAGGCTCGTCACGAAGTCTCGGGGAGCTGTTTCTCGGGCTCCGTGCCAGCGGATTCTGCCAAAAGAAAAAGAGTTCTCGGAAGGAGGATCTTCGGGAGGGTCTCACCGGGACAATCCGACGGGATCATGCCAAACCCCCCGAGTACGAGTTAATTGAGTAACGCTTTTGCTGAGGCTGATGACGCGAATCGGCTATTCTTGATCTGCGAGCAGCTGATCGACGACCACGTTTCCCCTTTGACTTCCATCGATGACCTCGAATCATTTCAGCAAAAACATTCGCTTATTAATAGACCGATTTTATGCATTTCTTACAAAAACTGGGCGTTGAGCAATTCAAAACAGTAGAAATATTCCAACACTCTCGGAACATTAACATATTGACCATATAATAAGACTGCAAAAAAAGGGAAGTTAATTCCTACTCAGGTCTTGCGTACTGCAAATTAATGGAAATCGTTTCTGTTTTTCCCCGGAGATCCCATTATTAGATCTCTATTTATTAATTTCATAATTATAAAATTTCATCATTAGACTGCGGATGTTTATGCATTTTACAATTTTTTTTTAGACTAATTTCAAGAAAGTGTAATTATATACAATCGTATTTTTAACGGGAACAGCGTTTGTAGATCTAAAACAAATAAAAATTGTAGAAAATTGTATTGAATTTTATATTCTAACCTGTTTTGAACATTTCCAAAAGTCATAAACGCTTAAAGATCGTGCAGTCTAATTATGAGAGCACATATAATGATTGAAAGTTGAATTGAATTTTTAAGATTTAAATGTAACGATATTGAAAGTCGAATTTGATTCTAGATTTAAATGTAATGATATTGACAGTTGAATTTGATTTTAGATATAAATGTAGGAAATTGAAAGTTGAAATTGATTTTAGATATAAATGTAAGGATATTGAAGGTTCAATTTGATTTTAGATATAAATGTAACGATATTGAAAGTTGAATTTGATTTTAGATATAAATGTAAGGATATTGAAAGTTGAATTTGATTTTAGATATAAATTTAATGATATTGAAAGTTGAATTTGATTTTAGATATAAATTTAATGATATTGAAAGTTGAATTTGATTTTAGATATAAATGTAATGATATTGAAAGTTGAATTTGATTTTAGGTATAAATGTAACGATATTGAAAGTTGAATTTGATTTTATGTATAAATGTAACGAGATATTGAAAGTTGAATTTGATTTTAGATTTAAATGTAACGATATTGAAGGTTGAATTTGATTTGAGATATAAATTTAATGATATTGAAAGTTGAATTTCATTTTAGATATAAATGTAATGATATTGAAAGTTGAATTTGATTTTAGATATAAACGTAAGGATATTGAAAGTTGAATTTCATTTTAGATATAAATGTAATGATATTGAAAGTTGAACTTGATTTTAGATATAAATTTAATGATATTGAAAGTTGAATTTGATTTTAGATATAAACGTAAGGATATTGAAAGTTGAATTTCATTTTAGATATAAATGTAATGATATTGAAAGTTGAATTTGATTTTAGATATAAATGTAAGGATATTGAAAGTTGAATTTGATTTTAGATATAAATGTAATGATATTGAAGGTTGAATTTGATTTTAGATTTAAATGTAATGATATTGAAAGTTGAATTTGATTTTAGATTTAAATGTAATGATATTGAAAGTTGAATTTCGATTTAAATGTGGTCGCTGAGTGTTGAATTTGAATTTAGATTTAGAGGTTGC
Source organism: Lasioglossum figueresi (assembly GCA_028455805.1). Lineage (NCBI taxonomy): Eukaryota > Metazoa > Arthropoda > Insecta > Hymenoptera > Halictidae > Lasioglossum > Lasioglossum figueresi. Next base: position 4,067,666 of record CM052199.1, on the reverse strand, counting down.
TGAGAGTTGAATTTGTGAATTTAAATTTAAATTTAAATTTAAATATACCGATTGAAAGTTGAATTTTGTTTATCGATTGGCTCCTTGGTGTATTTGGGTATCGCTGTCGTTCACGTTAATTGTCCCCCTTCCCCACTCCGACCACTTCGGACTCAAAACATCTGTACAGTCTTCTGGTTCGACAAACAAGATAATGCTTAAGAATCGCAAACTCACGCTTTCCGGATTTGCGAATCAACGAGAGATCGACATCGGGAAGTGTCAGACAGTGTCAGGCCCCTCCGCGTCTCACTTATCTGCGTTCGATATCGCGTTATCGATTGCATACGAGCGATTCAGCGATATTTAGTGGAGCCGTGAGTCCCTTATCAAGAAAGTTCGGTCAGATGGTGATCAGCTTTCGTCAGAGGAACGCGTCACGTTCGCTTGGTTCGTCTGTTTCGAAACACAGTATTACATATTGCCTGACAAATACAGGAACTCTCGTCAATATTATACTTATAAGCCACGAATCTCATAAGTCGTTCGAGGACTCGATAAACGCTGTTCTCCAGTTCCAAAGTTTAAAGGCTACCGTTTATCGACGATCGAGATTTCTCAGGTATTAAGGCTCTCTATTCAGCGTTTGAAACTGTCCAATGTTGCTATAAAAACAGTCCCGCACACTACGATTATAGTACGCTACACGTTAATTAACAAACTATCCCGGTTACGATTCGATTTACCAAAGTATAGCCCTCGAAAGTGCTTGGAAACATTGCAGAATGGTAAAAAGTTAGTTATATCTTCGGCGAAACTTGTTTATTTACGGCGAAACTGTTCCGAACAGGTCCGCGACATTTTTCCGATTAAAATGATGCCTCACACGACACAATTCGAATTCTGTTTACTCGTGTAATGCACGATAAACTAGAACCTCGCTTATCCGAACTGGTCGGTGTAGCCTCAGCGTTCGGAACTGAATCGCGGATCGGGGAAGACTGATTTCAATCGGAGAAATGTCACGAATAAGCTAATGGAAGTTTTGTAAGTGAATGATCGTGAAAAATTTTCGTTAGTAAATCATTCGGGAAATTGTTCCGAGAAAACTGCAAATTCCTCAACTTTAAGCGACCATAACTTCTGAACCGTTGATCCTGCAGAATCGAAACTTCGATCTGCAGGTTCCCCGGGTACAAATCTACTGGATTGCATACCAAATACATAATAATTTATAGAGGAAAGGCAAAAACTTTGAGTCCGGTAGAGTAAAGAGCAGCCGTTCTCTCGTTTTCGCCGCGACAGAGCGTCGTGAAATACTCGAAAACACCTGTTTCAACGAGCGGCGATCCATCGCGTGGTACCGTGGCATTGCGAAGGCGGCGTTTAGTATAATGCAAACACGGTTCTGCGTGAGCGCGAGCACAATATCGATGGGAACTGTTGCCGGGAGGTCGACGACCGGTGCGTACAAATTAAATGGGAAAGGCATTTCGTTCCTGGCTTTCGCCACGTGGGGAATATCAATTTATATACGTGCTGATCTAATGGCAATCCGAGGAAGACCGTGCGGCGAGGTCAGGATGAACGATGAACGTCCATAAGCCTTGGGAACCTTGGCAAACCATCGTTCATCATTATTAATTCTGCATTTCAAACAAAAATGAATAGTTCACAACAAAATAATAATTTTTAAATCATTTAAACAATTTATCATTTTAAATCACCAAGTCCCATTATATAAAGTCTAGCTCAGAAACAATAACGTTTAAATCATTTAAATAATTCATCATTTTAAAAAGTGTCAGGAACATGTTGGAAAAATGTCCCATTATATACATAAAAAGTCTATCTCATTAAACAATCATTTTTAAATCATTTATATAATTCATCGTTTTAAAAGGTGTCAGAAACATGTTGGAAGAAGTCCCATGGTATACATAAAAAGTCTACCTCATTGAACAATAATTTTTAAATCATTTAAATAATTCATCATTTTAAAAAGTGTCAGGAACATGTTGGAAAAAGTCCCATTATATACATAAAAAGTCTACCTCATTAAACACTAATTTTTAAATTATTTAAATAATTCATCATTTTAAAAAGCGTCAGGAACATGTTGGAAAAAGTCCCATTATATATATAAAAAGTCTACCTCATTAAACAATCATTTTTAAATCATTTAAATAATTCATCATTTTAAAAGGTGTCAGAAACATGTTGGAAATAGTCCCATCATATATATAAAAAGTCTACCTCATTAAACAATCATTTTTAAATCATTTAATTAATTCATCATTATAAAAAGTGTCAGAAATATGTTGGAAAAAGTCCCATTATATATATATATATGTATATAAAAAATCTACCTCATTAAACATTCATTTTTAAATCATTTAAATAATTCATCATTTTAAATCATCAAAAAGTCCCATTATATTATATACATAAAAAGTCTACCTCGTTGAACAATAATTTTTAAATCATTTAAATAATTCATCATTTTAAATCATCAAAAAGTCTAGCTCGTTAAACAATAATTTTTAAATCATTTAAATAATTCATCATTCTAACGATAAAAGTGTCGGAAATATATTGGAAAAAGTTCCACCAAGAAATCTAGCTGCACGATCCAAAACCTCTCGCTTCCACCGAGCAGTTCGGATAAGCGAGGTTCCAGTTTATCGCGTATTGCAGGCGCAAATCAGGTCCGAAGTGCATCGTGTCACATATCATTTTACTCGCAATAGTGTCGCGGATATGTTAGTAAAATGATCATGAAGATACGCTTCTTGAGAACAGTGCGGTATCAAGAAATGTCCGATCCCGATCCCTGATCCCAGATCTATTACGGCTCGTAAAAGCTGAAGGAACGTTGACGTGTCGTTTAAATAGGCCAGGTCGCAGCTGTACGAAAGCGGTGATCCCCACGGGATCGAAAAGAAAAACTAGCAAGCGTCGAAAGGGTGTCGCGATGCAAGATCTAAGTATAGCGCGATGTCGCATCTGCGTTACGAGAACGGCGATGAGACAAAGACTAAGACGACGACGCCAACTTGTCTATCGGTTTCACGGCTTTCCGCCGCGCATCGTTTCGCCTAACACCGACGACTATCGGCGCGGCACAGTCAAAGTCGAAGACAACGAGCGTGTGCACGGACGGCTCGTATGACGCAACGCTAACACCTGATTTCGAGGATCTCTTCCGAGTGACCCAGTTGCTCGGTTTCGCGACCGGAGGGCTGGCGAACGCGATTATGTGATCAGCGTCTACGCTTGTTACGTGGCCAGACGAACGGTAGGTTATGGCAACTCGGAAATTCACGCAAACAGAATTCAACGTCTTCGTGTAAATCCCCGGCAAATTTATTGTTTCGCTGAAAAGAAATTAATTTTTTAAAATTCCACTTTCGTTCTCGCTTCAATTGCTGAAATTGTAATGTCTGAAAATTCGGGGATACATTGTAATAGAATTAAAAAATTGCTGAGGTCATTTGAAACAATTTTTTCCTTTACGAAAATATTCCCCGTGGCTTAGTTTAGGAGACATGAACGAAAAGCGTGGGCCAATCGGAGTGCAGCTCCTGCTGAGCTAACAGAATTCGAGATCTTCGTGTAAATCCCTGGCGAGTTTATTGTTTCGCTAAAAAGAAATTAATTTTTTAAATTCCCACTTTAGTTTTCGCTTCAATTTTTGAAATTGTAATGTCTGAAAATTCGGGGATACATTGTAATAGAATTAAAAAATTGCTGAGGTAATTTGAAACAACTTTTTCCTTTACGAAAATATTCCTCGTGGCTTAGTTTAGGAGACATGAACGAAAAACGTGGGCCAATCAAAACACAGCTCCTGCTGAGCTAACAGAGTTCGAGATCTTCGTGTAAATCCCTGGCGAGTTTATTGTTTCGCTAAAAAGAAATTAATTTTTTAAATTCCCACTTTGGTTTTCGCTTCAATTTTTGAAATTGTAATGTCTGAAAATTCGGGGATACATTGTAATAGAATTAAAAAATTGCTGAGGTAATTTCAAGCAACTTTTTCCTTCACGAAAATATTCCCCGTGGCTTAGTTTAGAAGATATCAACGAAAAACGTTGGCCAATCGGAGCCCGCCTACTGCGCACGTGTGCTCTGGGCCTGTGCTCTGATTGGCTCACGTTTTTCGTTAATATCTCCTAAACTAAGCCACGGAGAATATTTTCGTAAAGGAAAAAGTTGCTTGAAATGATCTCAGCAATTTTTTAATTCTATTACAATACGTCCCCGAATTTTCAGACATTAAGATTTCAACAATTGAGAACCTTGGGGCGAAAACCAAAGCGAGATTTCTGAAAAGTAATTTTTTCTCGTTGCTATAACCACTCCTTGCATGTTTCTTCGAGATTTTTTGGACACCCTGTGTATATAAGTCCCCGTAAAGCAACACACGTGTGCCAGTCTGTTTTAGATGTCATTGGGTTTAGTTCTACAGTCGAGAGAGGTAAAGGTTTCAGGTTCTGTTGTTGTTAAACCGATTTTAGGGAGTTCTGGCCAACGACCCAGCCAATGGCCGGATGAAAATCGGCCGCGTAGATAGAAACTTTCTAATGCTGAAATTTATGTCGTGCGTCGGGAAGCGGAGAGTCCGAAACACGTGAAAGCAATTTAGACGTTAACGATCGCCGAGAAACCCACGCCACACGATCCCTCGAAATAGGGCCACAAAAGATCCACACACCGGCGATGTCTCGTCCATTTCCATTTTACGTGTTGCTCGACGAAACTGTTTTATTCATGATCAACTACTAAGTGAGAACACCATTACAGAGAAACCGAACGTGTTTTTTTTTACTCTGTTCGAAAACCTGTGCGTGACATTTGTGAGAAAATGGACTTTTCGGTTTTACGAAGATTTGTTTGTGAAACTTTCACCAGCATATTGGTGGCATTTCTCCGATTAAAATGAGCCCAAGCACGATACAGTTCGGTTTGCATTTGCTCCTGTAATACACGAGAAACTAGAATCTCGCTTATCCGAACCGGTTTAGTGAAGCGGAACTCCCTGATCGTTTGGTGTAATCTATTTTTTAAATATCTGCTTATACAATTGGTGGATTAACGCGTTGATATATCGGCGAACTTCGGAACCGAAAGATCAATTCTTTATAATTCTTAATGTTTAACCAAATGATTTTCTAATACAACTTTTACCAGCAGATGCGCGACATTTCCACGGTTAAAATGAGCCCAAGCACGATACCATTCGGAACGTATTTGTTTGTTTAATACACGATTGTGTGGAACCTCTGTTATCCGAATTCTCAATCTCATTCTTCAGTTCTAAACAGTTCAATCTAAAACGTTCGATGCGCAACAATTTACATTGCACAAATTAATCTGACACTGCGGCTAGACAACATTAATTTTGTACAATTTAACAAACCCTAATTTTGTACAAAATTGTAAATAATATTATTGTTTAGTAATGTTATTGTTAAGTATTTTAATCGGAAAAGTGTCACGAGTACGTGTGTAAAAGTGTCATTTCAAAAACCCGACTAAATAACACGATCCGAAAACTTGTATTCCATCGATCAGTTCGGATAGCAGAGGTTCTGGTTTATCTCGTATTGATCGAGCAGATGAGATCCAAACTGCGTCGTGTTTGGGCTCGTTTTAACCGGAAAAGTGTCAGGAATGTTCTGATAAACCTTTCATAAAATAATAATTGAAGACTCTGTTGTTACAGCTGTTTTTTGTGTACTGAGCTTTTCAAGTGTGTGCGAATTGTCGTCGATTTCTCGCAATTTTTCATGTTTTTCTCGCCGGCGTGTCGAGGTTTCTGACTAACCATAATCTTCTTGTGCTTTCAGACTCATAATCTGTTGATGGACGCGTTCCTTCAAAACAACAGACTGGATCATGTCTCCAGAGTGATGGCCTCGCATCCCTCGTACTTGGAACACTTCCTACGTACTCAACATTTCATCCTGAGGGGCGATGGCCCGCTCCCATACGACTACAGACATCTGATCGCCATTATGGTGAGTGCCTCCCCCTCCCCCCTTGATATTATACTTCCCCTGTAATGTATGTAATTCACCCGCAATGGCGAATCTAGTTTTCGCAGAGCGCGATAATTATTATATATAGAAAAATCAGTGCACGCGGATAATATTATCTCGTAATAGTAAATGTACTTGTGCGTCATTGTGATACGTTTTCATCTGTTTTCATTTCTTTGCTAACGGTCGAACCATTGGTCTCGATATCATGACGAACTGTTAGTCCACACGTGTACACTGATAACAGACGAAACGACAGCGCAGGCCTGTGGATGCTTCTAGATCTTGCGTTCGCATAATTAATTTGGCTTTGTTTGGGGAAACTACGCACGAACTTATTTATACATTTTGTTGTTGCTATAAAAATTCAAATTTAAAGATTTACGGGGTGCTCTAGAAATTCAAATTTAGAGATTTACGGGGTGCTCTAGAAATTCAAGTTTAGAGATTTACGAGGTGCTCTAGAAATTCAAATTTAGAGATGTACGGGGTGCTCTAGAAATTTAAATTTAGAGGTCTTACGGGGTGCTCTAGAAATTCAAATGTATAGATTTTGGGTGCTCTCGAAATTCAAATTTGGAGATTTACGGGGTGCACTAGAAATTCAAGTTTAGAGATTTACGAGGTGCTCTAGAAATTCAAATTTAGAGATTTACGGGATGCTCTAGAAATTTAAATTTAGAGGTCTACGGGGTGCTCTAGAAATTCAAATGTATAGATTTTGGGTGCTCTCGAAATTCAAATATGGGTGCTCTAGAAATTCAAATGGTCTAGAAATTGGATGTTCTAGAAATTTAAATCATACTTACATTTTGGTTGCTCCAAAAATTCAAATTTATAGATTTTGGGGCTCTGAAAATTCATATTTGTACATTTCAATTGCTTTAAAAATCTAATTTGTACATTTTGGCACCTCTAAAAATTCAAATTTGTCCATGTTGGTTTCTCTATCAATTCAAATTTATACATTTTTATTGCTCCAAAGTTTCAAACTAATTTATACGTTTTATTTGCTCTAAAAATTCACATTTATATATTTTGGGTGCTCTAGAAATTCAAATGCTCCAGAAATTGAATGTTCTAGAAATTGAAATCATACTTACATTTTGGTTGCTCTATAAATTCAAATTAATAGATTTTGGTGCCTCTGAAAATTCATATTTATATATTTGGGTGCTCTAGAAATTCAAATTATACTTACATTTTGATTGCTCTGGAAATTCAAATTATACTGTTTTGGTTGCTCTAAAAATTGAAATTTATAGATTTTGATTTCTCGAGAAATTCAAATTTATATATTTCGATTTCTCGAAAAATTCAAATTTATACATTTTGATTGCTCCAAAGTTTCAAACTAATTTATACGTTCTGGTTGTTGTAAAATTCAAATTCATACATTTTCTTGCTCTAAAAATTCTAATTTATAGGTTTTGGTTGCTCTAAAAATTTGTTTCTGTACATTTAAATTGCTCCGAAATTTCAACCTTGTTTACCGAATTCCATTGCTCCACGCAAAGGTTAATGACTCATTCCTCGTAATGAATCATGTTTACCACGCAGATACACATTTTCTCTTCCCCCCCACATTTTTCTAATCCCAATCTTTTCATTTCCCAACACGTTTTCATCGAGAGCCCATGCATATTTATCACCTACCCCAAATTTATCAATGGTAAATTAATGACGAAACGACGCGCTGCTGACACAGTTACACAGTGCAATCGTAGCTAATTCCTGTTCCTTTCTCGCTTTGTTTCATATATCTTTATTGTAATTCTTGTTTTTAACTGATCATTTCAGTTATTCAGTATTTCAGACGAACTGATTATTAAATTCATTGAATTATTTCCGATCTTGTATTTAGATTAAAGTTATTGAATAATCAATTAGATCGGATTTTCTATTCATTAAACTTTATGCACCCATTAGAAATCTCATAAATAATTATCCCCCTTTTTGCTAATCTTCATCGCATTGAATTGGATAAAATGAATATTATATTTGACGAGTCATTCATGTTAATCTCTGTAACATCAACAGATTTACGCTTTTTTCATATTTCTTTAAACAAAGTGTACATCTTTTTGCTCCCGGACAGGACGTAAACATAATTTTCTCCTAACATTTTATGTATACATCTAATTAAGATGTTATTACAACATCGCTTCTCGTTTTTACTCATTTGGCTTCAGGCTATTTTGATTGCAAGCCTCTCTAGTTATCTATTCATCTTTTTTCTGTGATCATATACCATGTTCTCTTTGTCTACACATTCCACTGAAACAAAACATTTTCAATTAAACATTACTTTTTTTTACGCAACATTGGCCAACATATGGGGGCCTTTCTGCCGATTAAAACGAGCCCAACCACGACCTAATACGATGCCAGGTAACCATTCTATCATCAAAACACTCGCATCCCACGAGTCAGTTCGGATAAGCGAGGTTCTAGATTTTCGTGGATTAAACGACTAAATGAAACCGGAATGGTGTCATGTTTGGGCTCATTATAATCACAAAAATGTCACGAATCCGTTGCTAGCAGTTCCACAAAACAATAATTAAAAACCAAAGACTTATCATTAAGTTAACATTATCTAAAAATTTAGAATACCCCCCAGATCTGTCTAATACAACACAAAGCGACATCGTTTACTTTGGGGAATTAAACATTACTTATAAACAGAACGTTTGTACTACTTTCGCATACACGAACACATTAATTAATCGATGAAATACTAGACTAGCAGGCCTGCGGCTCGAAAAATCTGGTTCCCAGATAAGGATGATAAGTTCTGGTCCTCGACAGCTCGGAGATAATGTTTTACAGTTGTTCGAAGCCACTTGCGCGTCCGTCAGCAGTGGTTTTACCGAATTCCGCGGCGGTCAAATCCGGCAATACTATTTTCTCGATATTGCGTCAGACGATCCTGATTTATTTCGGCAAGCATAGTCCTCGAAATCGAATCCAGACACGGCAGAACCTCGCCAGATGAAATGTTTAACGGCAGGAAAGCTGTTTTCCCAGATATCTTATCGCTTTATCGCGCTGTGCTTGCCTGGCAATCACTCTCCCAATTCTAGGTTGCTTTCGACGATCGCGACCATAACTCCCCTCCCCTCCCCTCCCCTCCTCGCCATCGTCCTCCCTCCATCGGTTTCTTCTTGTCCCTCGCACACACGCGGCCATCTGTCTTTTATCGTGTACGATAACATGTTTTCGATCGATCATTTCGTTCCGACGATATTTCGTCGATCGAGCACCGGCGGCACGTTGCGGCCCGTTATCTGGCCGGCAGATAGCGGGCCAGACGGATCGTTTGGCACCCCGATTAGGCGATTCGCGACCTTCCGGGCTGCCGACATTCCAAATCCAAAAAAAGAAAAACGGGAGAAATCGGAGAAAAACTAATAAATATCTGTTCGTTTTTATTTTTGGAGATTTTTAATATTTATTTACAAAGTTATACTCCGACAAAAACTGCCCCGCTGGAAATAATCGGGGAACACATATTCTGCTGGACTGTGGATATTATATTGTACATTTATATAATATATTTATATAATTATATTATATTATACATTTATATAATGTATTTATATAATTATATTTATTTATGTATATATAATATAATATATTTATGCGTAATATAATATATTTATACGCAATATAATATATTTATACGCAATATAATATATTTATACGCAATATAATATATTTATACGTAATATAATATATCTATACGTAATCTAATATATTTATACATAATATAATATATTTATACATAATATAATATTATTAACCCTTAGCACTCGAGTGACGCCTCTGAGGCGACATTAATAATTGCTGTACTATTAATTAAAATATTGTTTACATTATTGGATCTGTCGGTATCTAATCAATTACTCAACATTTAAGTATTGTATGAAGTATTACATCAATTTCATATCTACCAAATTTAAACAATCATACAGGATGGAAATATTCTAGATCGCAAGAAATGTTTAATTTTCCAGTTAAAATAGCTCCGAGTGCAAAGGGTTAATATAATATATTTATATACAATATATATATATTATATAATATACACATTATACATTGACACACACAAACCTATCGACAATAAAAAGTGACTGATGCGTACAGTGTTATAAAAAGAGGAAGATTAAATTTATTTTTGTGTGATTTTTACTATAATGTATACTGGAGATTAAAAAATCTGTTCAATAAATTCCCATGGAAACACCTTTGCAATCTCAATAATTGTCAAATCGAAAATCTAAAATGGGTACGATTATTTAAAACATTGTTTACACTGTTAGATATATGTCGGTGTTTAATCAATTTCTAAAGATTTAAGTATTGTATGAGGTATTATATGAATTCCACGTCTATCAAATTTAAAAAATCATGGAGAATGGAAATATTCTAGGTGAGAAGAGACGTCTGATTTTCGAGTTAAAATAGCTCCGAGCGCAAAGGGTTAAAGGAAGAACAGACTTAAAACTTTTTAAAGTTACCCCCACTCTGCCAGTACTAGTCACGTGACCGATGGGTCGGACGGGTGGGGGAAAGGCTAGGAGTGGGAGACGAGCCTTAATTTAACGACTCTGCGACCAGATCGTCTTTCCAACTGCGGTTCACGTAATTTTCATAGCTCGTAATAACGTCCATAGGCACGTCAGTTACGACACCCGGTGCACTTACTCGGTTTCTTTGATAATCTTTGGCCCAACGACCCGCTCGGTGTCGGGGAACTCGATCGAAAACTGTGACGATACCGTGTAAGCGACATACCAATTTATTACTCGCATTGAGAGATTACAACGACGACCATGGACTACAAAGTTCTGCAACGAAATATCGCCCGTGTATCGTCTATAAACACAGTGTTTCGATTCCTCGCCGCTGACGAAAATTGTAAAAAAACTGCCATAACTTTTTCGTTCTTGATTATTTTTTCGCGAAATTGTTACCGACGGATCCCTGACATTTTCCTGATTAGAACGAGCCCAAACACGATACGCTTCCGGTCGAATTGACTCGTTTGATCCACGAAAAATTAGAACCTCGACTATCCGAACATACCCGTTCTGCACTCCGAAGCGTATCGTGTGGGGTATCGTTTTACTCGTAAAAATGCCACGAACGCGCCGGTGGGTGTCTCACAAAGAAACAATTCAGTACAAAGTTGCGCGACTTGAATTAGTATGTCGTACTCGGAGATCGAGGCTTCTGGGCTGTTCGAGCACGCCTGTCACGTACGCCAAGACATCCCCGCGGTGTTGTACACTCATACGCGAAAGTATTCGGAACGCTTACAATTCTAACATTTGAAGTAATAATTTGCCACATATAAACAAGGAATTGATCTTAAGGCTACATAAGTAACGCTAGAAAATAATCCAACAATATATAGCGTTTTTACAATACATTTATTATAAACTTGCTTGTTTCGGATTTCTTGCGATTCATTTTGTTGTAGTGTTTATAATGAATATTTTGACAGAAATTTTGAACACCGTTTCACCTGGATTGACTGTTAGTGAAGCAAGCAATGTTTGTTTTCATTCTGTGAGCGTTGGAAATTGTTTGTTTACGTTCTATTAGCGTAGGAAATTCTTAGTTGTCCAAAGTTCGAATACAGTAAAGTCGATATTACTGTCCAACAGCCGTATTTATGGTGGACAGTAAGGTTGGTATGTTTGATCGTATTTTTGTAACTTCAAAGGAGAGTCCGAACATCGAGAAGGACAATGAAATTCGAAGGAGAGTCCGAACATAGAGAAGGACAGAATGAAATTCAAAGGAGAGTCCGAACATAGAGAAGGACAGAATGAAATTCAAAGGAGAAGCCGAACATAGAGAAGGACAGAATGAGCGTCTCTTTCTTTCCCATACGCTGTCCTGCCTTGCGACCGAAACTTGAATCGTCGATTTAACCGCTAAATACAATTGGAATTATATCGTGTTTGGTCTTATATTAATCAGAAAAATGCCAGAAATACGATAGTGAAATTTCATGAAAAAAATAATGAAAATTAAGAAAGTCGAACTTGGTATGAACAGAGGACAGTAATATCGACTTTACTGTACTTTTGTGTGCCACGTCTGGCACGTGTTTACAATATATTGGGTCGTTCGGAAAGTCATTTCGTTTTTTTTT
>CM052199.1:4014274-4048163 GCA_028455805.1 Lasioglossum figueresi | reverse complement strand
AACTCCAACAGTTAGTTAAAACCAAAGCTAAGCAATCCGATGGATCACCTTGCAACAACACCTGTCCACATTTCCGCCTACTAACTTTTTACTCTTCTTCTTCTTCCAGGTCCACGTGAATCTGATGATCCTCGAGGCGCGCATGCAAGCCGAGCTGTTATACGCTCTCCGCGCAGTGATGCGGTACATGACCTAAGCGAGCGACGCGCCGCTCCCTTCGTCAACTTGCTGTCAGTCGTCATTTTGTCGTCAGTTTTTGTTTCGATCGTATCAACTCGCGACACGGACTCGCGGGAGAGTACGGGCCTCGATAGAACGAGCGAACGCGACACCGATGTGTATCCTCTCTCTTTCTCTCTTCCACCAGCACGCATACACAGCTACACGAGAACACACACCCACACGCGAGGATCGTAGCATTATTAATCGATGTATATCTCCGACACTAGCACACATCTGCAGAGACCAACGAGGAGGATCGGGACAAGAAGATTTACTTCGACGTTGCACTGGGTTGCGCTGGGGAAGAGATGGGAAGAAACATCAGAAAAGGAAGAATAAAATAAAAGACAGAGGAGGATGAATAGGATGGTTCAATTAATTCTCAGTGTCCTCTTGCAATTGTCATCCGTGTGATCTGTTTGCAAGGTGTCCGCCGTTTGCTCGTTGTTCGTACCGTTAAACGCCAGAGATCTCTTTGACGAGCTGACTAGAACGAGTCGCCTCTTCGATCAGCTGACTTCGATGGGCTAACTTTCATCAGCTGACTTCAAGGAGCTAGCTTTCCGACGAGTCCTGATGGAGGAACAGCGGAGAAGAAGTTAGGCGAAGAGGACGAGAGTTGTGCAAGACCTAGACGAGGATGTGTGTAGAACAAGAACTGAACGAATTCGACGAAGACTCGGACAACAAACGTTGTTCGATCAAAAGGAAGCAAAGAGATACGTCTGGGATGAAGGTTAACCTGGAAAGAAGATTTCGAAAGCAGACCCCATTGGTCAGGACCGTTTTATTCAGAGAGAAAGAGAGACAGAGACGCGACGATGATGGAGGAGCTTTTCTTTTGTAAATAGACACTCGTATTTTTCTATGTTCGCGGTCGATATCGCAGTAGACTGTTACTCGCGCGTTTTATTCACCGTTTCGGATCTATATTTGTCCCCTCTCCGCCCCAAATAAGTATAATCACCGTTGCGCCAACGGGATTCATCGAGTTTGTTCTCTTCAGTCTCCCCCACTTATTTTTTAATTTTTCTAACGAGACGCTATATTCGGGTTCGCGTTCGATTTTCCGAAGAAGAAGAGGAAGAGAACGTGCTGCGTCCGTTTTCGCGTGATCATGTGTTGCAATGACTCAAAGGTGCAATCACACAACACGAGTCCACGCCGAGATGACCAAGTAATTGGTTGTTGATTCGCGTCGATTCACGGACGCGAGAGAATTCGAAATTTTGTCTATGTACGACGCGCGCGCGTGTCTATAAATGTGCTTGCGTACACACGTGTGTGTCCCGTATCGATCTCGTTCAATCCAACGACGACTATCGTTCAACGAGAGGAGGAACGCTGTAATATTAACTGACAAAGTGTGTACCTTCGTTTGTTTTCTTGTGGTATCTGCGCGGACGATCCACCGATCTAGACCCTGAAGAGCGGGAAAGACGGAACGAGTCATTCGCATGGTCTTGCCTTCCTCGAGCAAGATCCTTGATCCTTCCACGGGGTCCGAACGATCTCGCGGGAGACTCGATCGGAGCTGTAGCGACTCGTTTTGTGTTTTCGGCTTTGGGAATGATCGCGTGCGAGAGTGATTGCACTGTCGAAACTGCACAAACATTTTCGGTGAGCCCGGGTACAGCGACCGGAAGTGAGAACCGGCGAGGACCAAGCGAAGGGGCGAAGGAGATAACCGCGGGAAAGAGGTTAGGGGAGTTCCCCCTAAGGTTTTCTCGGAGAATCGTCGACGCCTCTCGCCGTGGGTTATGACAAGTGTAAAATGATTGTCGGATCGGGATTGATTAGGATCGCGGTTCGCCCCTTCTTCCGACGACCAACATAGTAAACCAGCGGTGGGCCAGAGGCTTCCACCACCAATGTCTTTTTCGTGGCCAGCTACGGAACAGTGGGGGGATATTGTGCAAAACAGTAACGTGTCTGTGTTACGATAATCAGCGGAGCCCTGGGTCAGTTATTTACATCTGTGGTTGTCAGAACACCGCAGAATGTCGCACACTTTTTCACTTTGGCGATATCGCCGTTTGAAGTTTCGATCAACTCTTTGACATAGGGCATTGACCAAATTCGCAATATCCTTTCGAGCCTTTCATATTTATTTTCGTGACTTTTTTCTTCTGGTAAATACACACATTCTACGTCCTATACTACAGAGCTGAATTCTGTGGTTGTCTGGAAGAACGCCGCATGTCGCATACTTTCGCTTTCGAGATACATTGTCGTTTCAAATTTTGATCGCTAATGCTTCGACATAGCGCATCGATTGAATTGCATTATTTTCTTCAACCTTTCGAATTTGTTTTCACGACCTTTCTCTGGCGAAGACGTAAATCCACACCGCAATGGTCGATGCATAACCTCAAATTTTTCGAAATTGCGACGTGCGGCGTTTTTCCTTGCAACGACGATTGATATCGCCCGGAGACCGATATTTTACGGGGTGTTCAAGGTACCAAATTTCATCGAGAATTTTCTTTCACTCGGGCCAAAATCCGCGGGAGAAATCTTGCACGATATCTCGCCACTGGCCACCGTGTGCCCGTCGCTGTAGTAGATGCTCGCCGTGTAAGAGCCGCGAGCAGATCAGAGAGGCTGTTTAAATAAATCAAATCCATTTTAAGTCGTCGCGGTACGCGAGGAACGTGGCACAATGGCGGCGAGAACGAATGAAAGAGAGAAAGCTCTATTACACGCGGAATACACGTGTCCTGTGATCGCATATTATTATATAAAGAATATCGATGTGTACGTACGTACACGTATACACCGTGAACATATAAAAACTACGGATGTATATTTATACGTATATACGCGTCACGGAGACGAAAGGGAGGAAAAGCAAATTGTGAGAAAGAATTGTCGAATATATTGTATAAATATATACATACACCGATGACGCTGGACATATACATTTAAAGTAGACATGCGTACACGCGGAACACGTTGCGTGGTGTATGTTTTAAATGAATGTGTACACGCAGGAGACATCGCGACGCGTATATTTAGATGAGTACATACAACACACGTATACAGACATCTAGACCGTGGCATCGCGATGTATATGTTTACATAATATATAAAAAAAAAATTATATATATATATATACACATATATATATATATATATATCTGTATGTACACGCTGTACATACAAACGCAGAAGAGCAAGAGAGACCGTTAGGGGGGAAAAATGCGGACGACAAACAAAAAAGATAAAGCATATAAACAAAGGAAAAGGAACGGTGAACGGGGGGAGGGGGGAGATATTACGTGTAGCGTTTCTAATTACAGTGTCTCTTTATTATGTAACTGTGTATGTGCGCGATCTGGAATTTATTGTATATTCGTATATATGATGCGGAGAGAGCGAGAGAGCGAGAGAGAGAGAGAGAGAGAGATAGAGATAGAGCGAGCCACGCGCGTGTTTCTTTATCCGACGATCGCGATCCGGCTGCTTACGTTGCATCGTGTAATAATAACAATTTCTGAGAATCGATTGAATTTAATTATCATCGTGAGGCGATTCGAGTCGCTGGATCGCGATCGGAGGAGGGAACGATGGATTACACGTAGAATCAAGGCGCATACAGAGGTGTAGTCGAACACTGTTGTACACGATCTACATGCAAACACACACCAGTATACGGGCGTACACCTCTACACACTTGTATACGCAGTTGTACACAGTTGTACACACTTGTATACAGTTGTATACGGTTGTACATTGTTGTACACAGCTGTATACGCACGTTCACAGTGTTACACACTTGCGCACAGCTGCGTATACTCGTTCACGGTGTTGCACACTTGTATTCGGTAATAGTACACAATTGTGTGCGGTCGTACACACTTCTTTACGGTTGTACACGCTCGTACACGGTCGTACATACTTGTACACACTCGTACACAATTGTACGCATCTTGTACACAACTTTACACACTTGTACACAATTGTACACTACTTTACACACTTGTAGACAATTGTACACAACTGTACATGCTTGTACACAACTGTACACACTTGTATACTTGTTACGCACACTTTTATACACTTGTACACACTTGGATACACTTGGACACACTTTGTACACACTTTGTACACACTTGGACACACTTTGTACACACTTGCATACAGCTCGTGCACACTAGACACAGTTCCACACAGACGTACACACGGACAGGGAGACTTTTCGACCAACAGCGACGCGTTTGCGCAAAACGACGTCCCCACATATCACTTGAAAAGAATTTATACCGGTCTCACGGGTTCTTTTTCGCGTCCAGAGCGAGATCGCCCGGCATCTTTCCGTTCTCCTCTCGTTTCTTCTTCACGTGTTCTCCATTCAGCAACTCGATGGGTCACCATACACACGTTCATGGTTGCGAGGAGTTGCGCGCGAATCACAGTATTCCATATTTTCTTCGACGTTCATTTCCTCTCAGGACTCCACTTCGACACTCTTCTTTTTTCTACTTCTTTCCGGTTTCTTCATCAACATCTTCTTCTTCTTGATTCTCTTCTTTCTTTCTCTTCTTCTGCGCTGAGTCTGTTCTTTCTTCTGGCGGAAGATTAACCGTTTACATGGCCGCATAAACGCGATTTTTGTAAGTTGTACACTCGTAAGTTTCTGTCGTGCCTCGTAGCATCGATGCGATCGTCCTTGAGGAGCCTTGCGTTTAGTACGAGTATAGTTGACGTAGACGATATATTTAATTGTATTTAATTGTTTCCGACGTGTGTCGATCCGGCGTGTAAACGGTTAAGCGGATTTTCTGTCGATCAGATGTCACCTTGCTCTCGAGGCTCGGTTTTCACGACGATTTTAGCTCTGGTTCCGCTGATAGATGGCGCCTCGGTTCTCCCCGGAGCCATGTTTTTACCGATAAATCGTTTTTAGTAGAGATATCGCGAGAATTAATTTGAAATTCGAACGTGCGGGGTATTGAAATTAATCATAGCTCATGGACATTTTTATATTTTTATAGCGCAAATTTTTGCAAAGGTTTTATTCATTTTAGTCGTTTTATTCTGCTTTTGACGCCGAGTCAATCGCGGTTGAACAATATTGTTGTATTCGGATAGCGGATTTTATCCATTCACAACAAAAACAAACTGGTGCAATTTGGTACGGTAAAAACATTAGGAGAATTTCATACTAACCGTGCCGCGACCGGCTTCACATTTTTTTTATTTTTCAATAATTGAAAATTATAAAGATGTTCCCATTGAAGATAAATTTATTTATTCCAGCACACATTCTTATCACGATCACGAGAAATCCAAATAAATGTCTGTTTCTCTCCAGTTTGTTGTAATCCAAGTAAAACATTTTCTTTTTTTCTGCATAAAGATCCGCTGGTCTGATTGTATTAATCGATGGCCGCCATTTTCGTGATTCACGCATGAGACAGCGGGCTTGATGTGTTCAAAAATGTGTAGGCGAAGAACTCAAAACAGTGGAAACATTAGAAGAATTTGAAAAGACTGTTATACTATGTTCAACCAGTTAAACGTATTAATTAAGAAAAGAATTTTCTATTTCACTCGAGTTTGCCGCAGATCCGACGGAACGTATTTATTTTCGACAACGAGGTTCGCCCTAACCTCTTTCTCTCTCATTTCTCTCGGAGTCTGTTCCACCTCTATCCTCCTCTCAGTCTTTTCTTTTTCGTCTCGAGCGATCGAGTGTATCGCGCAATTCTCAATTCAGTATCGCAACAGAATCGATGGAGAACACTTGGTGAACGTTTATGTGAAAAGCAACAACAACAACAAAAACAAATAAAAAATATCGCGGTGTCCGCGGCGCCAATGCGTGCCCGGACTGATCTCATAATTAATAAGCATTCTAGTAATCAGACAAAGAGGGGGAGAAGAGAGCTTTCTTAGAGTAGCGAAAATAACGAAATGATGAAAATGGTCGGCTATCGAAACGGAGAGAAAAGAGCAAGAAAGAGATCAAGAGGAAGAGAGAATAATAGTATGTGTGTGTGTGTGTGTGAGTAAGAGAGAGAGAGAGAGAGAGAGAGAGAGAGAGAGAGAGATCAGTGAGCGGCCAAAAGACGATCATAACAAATTAATTGAAAAACTTCTTTTTAATGAATTTTCTCTAAGCTGAGCCTCGCACGGTAGCAAACAGTTAGAAGCTTTTCTTTTTGTCAAACTGTCCTCTGTTATCGAATCCGAAGGGAGGCGTGTTTGTTTGTAATAATGATAACTAGACTGCGGATCTTTATGCATTTATGGCATTTGAAAAGTTAAAAAAAAAAAAAATGCTGGAACGTAAAATTCGATGGAATTTATTTATTCCAGATCTGAAAAGGGCTCTACGGCCATTGAAAGTAACGTTTCGTTTAATTCCGCTTTCTTGAAATTTTCCTTAAAAATTTGTAATATTGAAATCTCCATGAACATCCGCAGTCTAACGATAACGATAGAAGCTAAGACCGTTCTGGCAGAGCTTCTGGCTTTCCGCGCTTTTTGTTCGTTTCTGCGAATTTTTTGGAGGCAGTGGGAAACCCTGGAGGTGGTTTAACGAGATCCGCATACACACCACTCACACTCAGGCATTTGTTCTATACATACAATGCATACACACACATACACACACACACGCGCGCGATTACAATACATTACAGAACCATGTATCTTTGTATTCTTCTGTTTTACCATTTTATTGTTCAACGAGTTCTGGCGAGCTCGAGCCACCTCCAAGAGTCACAAATCATATTACAAAGAGAGAGAGAGAGAGAGAAAGAGAAAGAGAGAGAGAGAGAGAAGAGTATGATAGAAGAGAGAGTTAATAATGAAACAATGTTCGAGGAGCAGAATATTTACATGCCGCCGCGTCGAATACGATCGTGTGATAATTACAAGTGATTTGACTAGGCCCTTCCAAATGGATTCAGTCGGTTATATATTATTATTAATTATTGTGTCAGGCGAAGACATAGGCACGGACGTTTCCCAGCCTCGAATCCGCTAACTCGCGTTGGGCGAAACTCGACTTTTTAAGCTGTTTTATCCGGTAAAAGAATGTTTGGTTTTCTCAAAACGCAACAGTGAACATCCAGGCCCGAAGGATCTCCGGAAGATCCTCGAGAATCTCCGGAAGATCCTCGAGAATCTTCTTTTGTATTCGTTCTGGAACATCGCGGTCCCATTGATTCGATTAAGCCAAGCGGTCGCTGCCTAATTTAATCATGGGACTGAGGCGAATAGCTCCCAGCCACTTTCATGGGATTCTTAATTATGGGATTCTCCGGGTCTTGTTGCTTGTAATAATACGGGGTCTTCTCTGTAATTGTTGTACCTTTCGCGGATGTTTTTTCTTCGACGGATAGACCAACCGTCGTTTAGGCGTTCTTTTAAATTTCCAACCCGGCGAGTTAGCAGTGTCGATTCGAGCTCGAACGAACGACGGCGTTACGTGAAGGGTCGTATGTGATGTGATTTCTTTTATATCATAACGAATGATGAACACTCTAAGAAATGTTATAGTTTCATATAAGTGATATGTTATTTGTCATTTATTTTATCCCTTAATAAATGATGTTATATAAAAGATCGCTGTGTCGCTGATTTATGGCCATTTTTCTTCCCACTGTGGCGGTTATGATTTTCATTATAAATGTCCCCAAGTACTCTCGGTTTTTCTACTTTAAATTGTGTTTCCCTTAAATGCATAAAGATCCGCTGTCCAGAGTATGAAAATTGTTCATTCATTTATGCATAATTATGTTAAGTTGAATGTTGCATTAGGAATAACGGAGAGCATAATGATCTGCGAAAAGTTTCAAGATGCGTGAAATTAGTCTTGGCGAATCCCTCGTAAGCTGTGTCGCTTCATGTAGCGGTGAAATGTTCAAACTGATAGACCAAATTACCGATAGTCGGTATCTCGTTTGCAATCACAGATGGCGGCACCAGTGGTGTCCAGTGGTGGACACCAGTGGTGTCTTGTGGCCGATGTCGATAACGTAGAATTATAGTTTACCAAAATATTAATTTACATTATCGACGTTTTCAGCACGTTATCGACGTCTGTCACATAACTCTACTCTTATACCTCGTCTGTGCTGGCAGGATCTCTGCACCGAATACCTCGTCTGTGATCTCTGTGTGTGCGGATGTCGATAACGTAGAATTCTATTTTGCCAAAATAGAAACTCACATTATCGACATATTGACAAGATAGAATTCTACGTTATCGACATCCACAACAATCTGAAAGGAATATCAACTGTCGGTAATATTATCTAGCAGTTTGAGCAAAAATCATTTCTCACAGATTGAAACTTTTGGCAGATAATATATATATATATATATATATATATATATATATACACTTATCAATTTTTTGTACATGTGATATTTGTTATACACATTTTTTACGTCAAAATAAAGCTACAAGAACGGGCTCTAGTGTAGTTTCAATTTGCTGGGAACCGCGAGAAAAAGACAATTTAAAAAAAAATGTGTCAAAGGTGGGAAATTTTCAAATCGATTTTTCTACGTGTTCCCGTAAGAATCTTCGAACGTGCCAGGGCTCGATTTAAAGCCTCGATTTCGCACTTCCGGCCAGGGAAGTTGATCCTCAGATTCTATTGAAAAAGCATATCTTACCTTGAACAGGTGATCGGTCAAAATGAACGAACAACAGTAACTAATCGAGTATCTTTTTATTCCTCGTTTAAATTTATGCAGAATACAGTACTAATCATACACGAGGTGTATTTATACTTTGTGTTTATACGTTTTGTATTTAATATATTATCCCGTTTCTTTTTTCTTTTTTTTGTTGTTCTTCACGTCTTTTTGTTTGTTTTTATTTTGTTTAATTACATCACATCAAACGGACACGGTGCTGAGAAGTTTTATTTGATTATGTACACATCATTTTTTTTCATATATATTTTGTTTTTACGGTAAATTGTGCTGAGACGAGACACAGCACACGGTTTCATAGCGTACGTACTTACAAGTACCGTACGGAATTTCGGAAGAGAAACCAAAAACGGAAATATTCGGTTTTGTTTCATTTTGTTGTTTCCTCGCGGTACATATTTCATTTGTTATTTAATGAGGGTAGTCTTGGTTATCGATCGGTGCTTAGATCCACCGATCCGATGAGAAACAGCGAATGATAATATTTAACGTGTATAATGCTTTCAGGGGGGAAGGGTGGGGGGGATAGGGGCTCAGGGACGTAAGAGGTGTATTTATCTCCATCTTGTTTCTCGCTTGTATGGTATACAAGTGTATATATATATGTATATATATATATATATATATATATATATATGTGTATGTCCTGCGTGTACCATTTTTTGTTCTGAGTTCACTTATCTTACGAATTACGATTATTGGTCGAGTATTCTTATTCGAAGCCTCTGTTATCAGTGTAACATTAATTCGATCGAGTCGTCGTGTCACCTTTACAACAATTTCCCTCTCTCTCTCTCTTTTGGATACTTTCGAGGAGGAAATCTGTGTTGAGAGGACCGTTGCCACACGTTTCCCTGATTAAAAGTACGATCACGGACTCGATTCGCACCCGTTCGATCTACGAGGAAAGGCCAGTGTTTGTCCAAAGAGAGATCTAAACGATTATAGTGACGGCGAGCGAAGACGACCGGCATAAATCACCAGAAAATAAAGTTCTATGCACGAAGATTCATCAATTTTAGAAGCACCGTACGCGATTTTGGCGTAGACCAGGCCTGGGCGCGGGTAAAAGACAAGAACAGGCGTGTGTGGTGCTGGGCCCGAGATACGGGGAGTTCAGGCGCAATGCGAAAAGCGGGGGCTCTGAACCCTCCATTAGCTCGGGCATCAAGCTGATAGTAGAGTGGCAGCCCATTGGCTGTGCCGGGTGATGTTTAGGTTTTTAGTGAGTATTGATACGCCGTCCATCCGCGGCCCGAGCCCCACACTAACTCCCTCTGGGGTGTGCGTAACAGCATTGTCCCCCTCATCCTTAAAAAAAAGGTCTGGGCACGGTAGGGGGCACTCCCACGTTTCCACCACCACATCTCTTCCATGTAGCGGCAACGGTGTCACGTGTCTCCGTTGCCCCACCCTTTCGTAGCTACTCACGGTAGGCGGAGCCCGCCTGTCTCAGTCAGGGCTGTTACTTTCCTTCGAAGGACGAAGATTTCGATGCTTCGAAGCTTCGATTTCCGAAACTTCGGAGGTGATGAGAATCGAACGTTGTAAATTACAGTAAAGTCGCGTTTACTGTCCGCGATCGGGTACGCGTTCACTGTCCGGTGCCTACCCCCTCCACTCTCATACTGTCTTCCTCCACGTTCGGCTTTCTTTTGAACTCTCGGCGCGGTAGACGCAGTCATAAAAAAATAATGTCGGTATGCGATCACTGTCCGTGCAGAACACAGGCCGTTGGACAGTAACCGCGACTTTATTGTATTAGAGGATTGAAAGAAACAGAGTTTCGAAGCTTTGGACTTTAAAGTTTCCCCTTCGTTCCTTCGAATGCTTGGAATTCTTCGAAGAATCGAAGTTTGGGGAAAGTAACAGCCCTAGTTTCTGTGGTAACGGCGCGCAATGGGTGGAGTCTACGCGCAATGGGAGGAGTCAGCGCGGGCTGTGGTGGGGACGGCTCCGCCTCGAGGGCCAACATGCCCAGCCCTGGTATAAACCGACCGGCGCGTTACCGCGAGCAGTATAAAATTAGACTGCCGATCTTTATGCAAAGTAAACGTCGTCCCCACAAATTGCAAGATGCAGGACCCACATCTGACATTAATTTCTTTTGTTGATATATCTTTATAGAATTTAAAACAACAGTATTTGTGAATTCTTTGAATGTTCTCACCGTTTCGCTAATTTTTGTAATAAATAGCATAAAATCCGTAGTCTAATCGTCGTTCTATCAGAAATTAATTCGCAGCTCTAACAAATTGATCAATCGGGCAAATTTCTGTTATAATTCAACCGATGGTGATTACTTCGGGCAATTAAATTCGATAAATACATAGATACGGCTACGAATTAATTTTTCCATATAATTGTTACAAACGAAGTCGACGTTTTGTCCTTCTTCTAAATCGACGAATTTAAATTCTTCCGAACAATTTCAGTGATATCCGGCATGATTTCTGCGGAAAATGCGTCTTCGTTCGCGCGAGTTCTATCGAAAAAATGTTCTCCTAAACGCGACACCATGGTTTCAATGTAAATTCTATCACGCGTTTGGCCCCTCGTCCGCTGCAGAAAGTAAAACGTAAATTCGTGCCGGGCACGCGGCGAACGCGCAAACAAAATAAATCAACCGTGAAAAATTGTATATATTTGTTTGTTCCTGTGTTGCGCGGCAGGCAATCGCCATCGAAAAAGAAAAACAAGTATTAATTGTAATGAAAACAAGAAACAAAAACGGCCGGCTGTCGAACCTTGTGCACAGTCTTATCGGAGTAATGACGCCAACGGAATATTATACTTGAATTGTTTAGAACAGGCTCTTCACCCCCGCCCATTCAAGATATTTCTTTATATATACAGTTAACTTACTCGTAATGAAACAAGGACCGTTTGCCTCGGGACGCTGAACAGGTGTACTCGGTATCGTGGTTCCGTACTCTCTCTCATAACCTCCGAAGGACAGCGCGTGAAAACACGGACCACGTGACAGGCGCGAAACTCCCAGAATTCCTCGGACGATCATTATTTCTCGTTTACATTTCTCGTGGACGCGTATCGAATGGAGGCTTCACGTGTAACAAGCTTAACCATTGCACTCGGAGCTAGTTTAACTCGAAAATTAAACATTTCTTCCTCCTTCCTTCGTAATTCCATTCTATATAATTTTCTCCATTTTATATGATTCCATTGGATACAACATCTAAATGTTTCGTAATTGATTAGATACCGACGTATCTAATAAAATGTAAACGATATTTTGAGAACGGTGTCACCACTCGAGTGCCAAGGGTTAAAAAATGTAAAATATTTTTTGTTATCACAAACAGCAGCAGAAATATGCTCCGAGTATACTTTTGAAAATCGATCGAATCGGATTGAACTAAAATTTTGCACACAGGATCCTTTCGGATTCAAAGCATGTTTTCTAAACGGATTTCTGGCGATTCGGAAAGATATTTTCTAACATTTCAGTGTCATTTTCTACCTTACCGACACAATAATTTTTATTAGACGTAATGCCGGCAAGGTAGAAAATGACACTAAAATTATAAGACATTTTTTCGAGTACCCAAAAATCCCTTTGGGAAACCTGTTTTTTTTAATGCAAAACAAGGGATATGTGCAAAATTTTCGATCAATCCAATTTGACCAATTTTCGAAAGTGCAGAAAATATTCTACAAGAATTTTGAAAAAATTAACGGAGTTACTCGTTTCAATAAGGAAAATGCAACAAAAATGTCTTGAGCAAGGATGTACAAGAAGAGAATTGAAAATAAAATTGGATTTTTGTTCACATAAACAGCTTCAAAAATATGTTCTCAAAGCATTTAGAATTTTGAAAATTAACGGAGCTACTAATTCTAATAAGAAATATGTAACAAAAATGTCTTGAGCAAGGTTGTACAGGAAGAGAATTCAAAATAAAATTGGTTTTTCGTTCACACAAACAGCTTCAAAAATATGTTCTCAAAGCATTTAGAATTTTGCAAAATAACGGAGCTACTTATTCCAATAACAAAAATGTGACAAATATTTTGAGCAAGGTTATACAATAAAATGTACAAGAAAAGAATTGTAAATAAAATTAGATTTTTTGTTCCCATAAACAGCTTCAAAAATATGTTCTCAAAGCACCTAGAATTTTGAAAATTAAGGGAGCTACTGATTCTAATAAGAAAAATGTAACAAAAATGTTTTGAGCAAGGTTGTACAAGAAGAGAATCGTAAATAAAATTAGTTTTTTTGTTCACATAAACAGCTTCAAAAATATATTCTCAAAGCATTTAGAATTTTGCAAAATAACGGAGCTACTTATTCCAATAACAAAAATGTGACAAATATTTTGAGCAAGGTTATACAATAAAATGTACAAGAAAAGAATTGTAAATAAAATTAGATTTTTTGTTCCCATAAACAGCTTCAAAAATATGTCCTCAAAGCATCTAGAATTTTGAAAATTAAGGGAGCTACTGATTCTAATAAGAAAAATGTAACAAAAATGTTTTGAGCGAGGTTGTACAAGAAGAGAATTGAAAATAAAATTGGTTTTTTGTTCACATAAACAGCTTCAAAAGTATGTTCTCTAAGCATTTAGAATTTTGCAAATTAACGAAGCTACTTATTCCAATAACAAAAATGTGACAAATATTTTGAGCAAGGTTATACAATAAAATGTACCTGAAGAAAATTGTAAATAAAATTAGATTTTTTGTTCACATAAACAGCTTCAAAAATATGTTCTCAAAGCATCTAGAATTTTGAAAATTAAGGGAGCTACTGATTCTAATAAGAAAAATGTAACAAAAATGTCTTTAGCAAAGTTGTACAAGAAGAGAATTGTAAATAAAATTAGTTTTTCGTTCACCTAAACAGCTTCAAAAATATGTCCTCAAAGCATCTAGAATTTTGAAAATTAAGGGAGCCTCTGATTCTAATAAGAAAAATGTAACAAAAATGTTTTGAGCAAGGTTGTACAAGAAGAGAATCGTAAATAAAATTGTTTTCTTTTTGTTCCCATAAACAGCTTCGAAAATAAGTTCTCAATATTTCGAAGAAGATTGTAAATGGAAAATAAAATTGGTATTTGAATTCTGTTATTTCTGTCTGCCCTCGGGACACCTGTTCAGCGTCTCGACACGTACGAGCAGAATCCGAAAGAGATAATATAATGAACGAAATAAATACAGGACGGATATGTTTAACTTCAGAGTTAGAGACGTGTTAGATCCTATACGTCCTCTGCGACGATAAAATATCTTTTTCATATTCCCGATAACGCGCGCTTAAAGCTACCTGCTTCAGCATCTAATTCTCTGCACGATAGTTGAATATGCGAGGATCCTCGACCTCGAAGGATTCACGGATCGCCAGTCGAGGTCCGAAAAAATTTCATAGCATAGATCAGGCCTGGACAACTTCCCCGCTGTCGCCTAACGACCCCCACTACCATCGTATTGGTCCCCCCACTATCAACTTTTGAAAATATTTCACATTTCCACTACTACAAGTCGAGTAATATGTTAATAAAAATATGCAATATGTGTTTCGAATTGGTCTCGATGTCCTCTGAATATTGGAAAAAGAAAAACTATGTTGTCCTATTTGTTATGCCCAACGTGACCGCGATTTCGCCTATAAAACGAACGTTTTTCGAAATTTTTTTTTACTGATGTCTATTGCGCACTCAATGCCCTGCAACTTTTGTTTGAAACTTTTTTTTGTCAGATGGCTGCAAGTGGGTGAAAAATCTCCTGTTGTATGGTAGGGCCCAAGAGCAGGGGCGGAGTCTGTGGCTCGCGGGCCCCCAGTTGCCCAGGCCTGGCATAGTTAGTCGCATAGGATTCATAATTTTTCCTTTCTTTCCTTTTTAACCGACGCAAATGATCTGGTATACGCAGGTGATCCCCGTTCGAGGCGCTGACTCGCATTGATTCGCATAAATTCGCATTATCGTGACGTTCTCCTCTCCTCTCCCTCGTTCTCTCACCCCTGACAATCGTATATCTACATATACACGTAGCGTACGTCGAGTAAACATTTTTGTGATATCTCCATTACATTACATTTACATACATTAAAGCTGCACCTTGATGTGTATACGGATACACAGTTAAAGTAAGTATGTACAGTGACGTAGCGACCCTTTCTGGCCGGGCAGGTCCGATTTCTCCGGGTCAGATCATTGCTGCCGTAAATAATTTGTTTTTCTTAGTCTTGGATTTCTAGTGTTAATTTTTTTTTTTAAATTAATATTTCGCAAAATTGTTGTAGACAACGTTCCGATTGAAATAGTTGCGGTTAATGTTTATTCCGGGTAATTGTTTAACGGAGAATATTTATTTCCTTTAACTGGTGTGAAGTATCATTGGCAAATTTTTCTGCAGCATTCGAGGACGAGGATCACCGATCAGTGTACGAATGATTTAGGAGAAATCGGACCTTGGAAAAGAAGCGATTGTTGGTCTTTCTTCTAGGTTTCTAGCTGGTCGAAGTTTTGAAGAAGCGAATGGAAGCTTCTTGCGCGGAAATCGGCTTCCATTACGCGTGCGCGTTGAGAATGGAACTTGGTGTTACAGGGACTTTCGAAATCTCTGCAGCACGGCTTTGAAAATCTCATTATACAATTCCGATGTCAATACAGAGTATTAAATAAACACCAAATGATGCTCCAATAAAATCAGTTCATACAACTCAATTTTGAACGAGATTTCAAGTTCATCGATACTTTCTTATACGACACCCTATACATTTCGTTTGATTCTCTTGTAGAGCATGAAAAGACGAATCCAACGAGTACAATGACCATACCGTTCGGATCATCCGATCTCGAGATATCCCTGTTTGAAAGAAACAAACCTAAGCCAAAAACTTTTTCGCACACGAATATCTCGAGATTGAATGATCGTAATGGTATGTTCATGGTAGTCGTTGAACTCGTATTTTCGAACTCTAGAAGTATAGCCAAGCAGATATATACGGTGTCGTATAAAAATAGTACAAATTCGAGATTTGAAGTTGCATTTTCAATAGACGTTTCTGCACAATGAAAGTCCCCGTGACTACGGAGAAATGTATGCTCGCAAATACACACTAATTGTAAGAAAAACAGGTACGGATAAAGACAGCGTTCCAATGGCAGAACACTATGATGAATCCTCGCCAACATAGTGTCCCCTCACTCGCTAGCACTTCGTCGAGGACAGTATTGTGCTCTAAGTACGTTCATATGTTTCTCTCGCTCGTGCGTGCTCGGTTTTCCACTATATTCTCTCTTAACTTTAGGCTACGTGTACGTTTTTGGGAGCCCGGCGAAAAACTATATTTTCACTATGGTTCTCTTGGTAATAGTTACGCAGTAACATGTAGCTATTCGAGATGCCGAGAACAAGCGGAAATCGACGCCTCTGCGATCAACATTGTTCCCATAAGTTTCAATCCATTCCGAAACAATTTGAAATTATTTACTGGACTTCAATTTGTTAATTTGTGGTAAAAATCAGCTCAAGTGCAGCAGTATAATTACTCCAGGTCTTGCCACCTGCATTGGAAACTACTAGATTTTATTATACTGACTATGAGCAGGCCATTTTGATAGATTCGGGGCCATTTTCATTGATTCGGGGCCATTCTGACGCCTCGAGGGCCGTTTTCACAGATTTTGGGCCACATTGACAGCTTGAGGGCCATTTTTACAGTTCGAGGGCCATTTTCACAGATTCGGGGCCATTTCCCGGAGCCAGGGCGTCGCAGCAAAGGCGTCGACTTCGCGGCAGATTCGAAACAAAACGCGACTGATTGTTGACGAAAGCGTAAGAAAAACCGGAAAGCATCTATGTACAAATCCGCAAGCGTTGTGCGAAAATCGGAAGATCATGCTAATCAGCGGGTAGACGTTTCGTCGTCTGATGAGGGACACTGATCGGACACGCGAAGGTACATCGATGAGAAGGCGATCAATTGTCGGTAGCGAGATCAATGGAACGTCAGACGGTGACGATGGGACAGGATCACACGTGACAAAACAAACGGTTTGTGTAGAAATAAGTCGTGTTTCAGTGGACTTGTTGATCGTATGCTTGACTTTCGACGTTCGCTCGAGCATCGGGAAAAGACCGGTATCCTTTCGGAGCATGCAACACGGCTACTCATGTTACCGCCGTAGCCTAAAATTACATATGTTCTTGAAAAACAGAACGGCCCTCCGGATTTTTCATTCCTCGGACGCCACTTGCTGCGCTGTGTCACCGTCCTCGCGGCTTTCATTCGCTTTTTGTTCCTGCTCCTTCTGCGCCCTCGCCTCGGCGTCTGGAAAATTGTTTATTCTTGCATGAAAAATTGTACGGTACATGCCCGAACGCTGCAGTACACGATAATTAATCATTCCTCTCGGTTACACCTTGATTTACCGGGTTACAATGCTTCGGAGAGCTTGAAACTCGAGCGACGAGAAGTGCAACTCGATAGAAAATTAGTTGTATCTCCCGTTAAACATTTTTGTTTCTAATGAAACTGGTACTAGCTTATTGGTGACGTTTTGCTGATTAAAACGATACCTCACACGATGCAGTTCGGTTCGTATTTACGCGTGTAATGCACGATAAAGTGGAACCTCTACCATCCGAACTAGATCAGACGATGTTTTTCGAAACGATTTTAGAATGTGTTCCCGTAGGACGTTTTGGACATTCGAGGGCTTGAATTAAAGGCGAATGATCGTACTTTGTGGTAGGGTCGATTAGGTTTAAGAAGAACGAAAATTAATTGTGCAATTACCTCGAACAGCTTGTTCCTTCCAGATTTTCTTGTTTTCAGCCAGGCAAGGGATCCAGGGTTTTCCAATTTTGAATCTCCTGGCCTCCGGATTCGATCCTGGGAATGATTTCTCGGTTGAATAGGTTTGAATTAATGATCGCATTCTATAATACCATTAAATAGTGACAGAGACACTCTCACCATTGTTGGATTCATCTACGCCCTCTTTAGTGTTCAGCGGTGTGAGAACCGTCTCCAACATGTCGCTGCACACCTGCATGCTGGGTTCGACGATAAACTCGATGAATCCTATTTGCGATTCCGCCACCAGAGTATTGTTACGATCGCACAACGGGGAAAATGGCAATCCTAGTGCACCCTCCTTGTCACCCTGACGGAAGAACTCTTCCAAGAGCTGCATGGTCCATCTGCATATCAGACGGAGAAGTGACGTTTTCTACACGCTCATTTTAAACTAAATTCATACAAAATTGTGGCACGTTAAAATAAACAAATTAGAGTCGATTCGAATGAAGTCGTTCAAATTAAAAATTTTTTTAATAATTTAAAAAATAACTGAACCGAGTTTGTACAAATCGTTCCCAATTTGTATTATAATAAAGCTTGAATAAACAAATTCAGTGTATTATTTCCGCCGAAGTTATTTCGAAAATTTCAACAATTGTAAACCAGAAAATGTGAAATCGTTCATTTCAGTGCTGTGTTTATTGTTTATACAATAAAAATTTAAGGTTTAAGTAATTGATTACAGTATTTTACCTGTGATGAAGGTCCCATCGTTTGGCCGGATGTGAAATATCACAACAATGGAGGACAAGGCTGACTGCTTTGCTTTTGTCGACGCTAGGTTCCGCCAGGCTTAGAATATTCTTCATATTCTTCAATTGTTGGAAATGAAAACTCATGTCAGTTGCAAGGACCATGTCGATGACGAGCGAACGGAATTCCCTGAACTCCTCCCTCGACAAATTTTGCAGTATGTTGCATTCGTCCTCCTTCAATATCCTGGAAAACGTCGAGTCGATCGTACACGTCACCGTTGAACTTTCAGGTTGCAAGTTTTTGCGATATTTCATCATGTTAGTCAGTGGAAAATAATCGTATTAACAATTCTAAATATTTTTAATTTTTTATCAAATATACTATACCTCACTGTACTATACTTTACTGTACCATACTATACTTCACTGTACTATATTTTACTAACTTCGCTATACTATGCTATACATTGCCAGATTCTGCTATACTTTACTGTACTATATTTTAGTATACTATACTTTACTGTACTATATTTTAGTATACTCTACTTTACTGTACTGTATTTTAGTATACTATACTTTACTGTACTATATTTTAGTATACTATACTTTACTGTACTATATTTTAGCATACTATACTTTACTGTACTATAGTTTAGTATACTATACTTTACTGTACTATATTTTAGTATACTAAACTTTACTGTACTATATTTTAGTATACTATACTTTACTGTACTATATTTTAGTATACTATACTATACTTTACTGTAATATATTTTACTATACTATACTATACTATACTTTACTATAACATATTTTACTATACTATACTATACTATACTTTACTGTAATATATTTTACTATACTATACTATACTATACCTTTCTATACTATACTATACTTTACTAACTTCACTATACTATGCTATACATTGCTACATTATACTCTACTTTACTATATTATACTATACTTTACTGTAACATATTTTACTATACTATACTTCACTATACTATACCTTTCTATACTATACAATACTTTTACTATGTTACAATTCACTATACTATATTATACTTTTAAAACAAATACGTTATACATACATATACTATTTAATACAACATTAAATATGCTATTAAACATACGGTCAAATATACCGAACAGTCAAAGAAGAACGAAAAGAAGCCACGCCTACGTTAGAACAGCCAATAACCATCATTCAAATCGAATAACGACAACGCGACAGCGGCCGTCAACGGGATTAACGCGAGATCGACGAGTCGCTTAATTTTCCAATGGTAACAGGGCCAGTAATTTACAATTAGCAGCGAGCAAATCGAAAGGAAAATGGCCGGCGGGGAAATTGTAGGCCTTTTCGGCGTTGTTCGAACGTACCGGAAACTTGCGGAGATGTGGTGATTTTCCAGCACAGCCCTGTCATTGTATAGAAGCGCCGTATCGCTGCCGGACATTACGTGGAAATTGTTTGTGGTCCCAGTGTGCTCGTAATCGTGAATAAGCGCCGCCACCAGGGTCGCGAATATCTCCAAGTCGGTCAGCCAATTCTGCGAACAAACGTGTCCCAATACACTGTGCATAATTCGAGAGAGAAAGGAAAAGCGAGAGAGAGAGAGACAGAGAAGCGATGATTTTGAACAAGAGCACACGGTACACAGTGATAACGTAGAGACACAAAACACCCGGGGATTAACTAAAACTTATTTTCCAGCTTCTAATCCCCGGAGGGGTTTTCCCACGATCTCGCGAAACGTTTCGCGAGAGATCGAGTATGGTTGCGGTGGTCTCGGAACTTTTAAGCGAAAAAGTTATCACGACTCTTCTTTTTTTGAACGCGCTGGAAGATCGCGCGCGACGGGACGCCGATGGGTAAAGGATTTTTCAAGTTTGAACGGAGTTCGTGAATGGCGGAATTAGAGGATTAATCGAGAGGGTTCCTTGATTGGTTTACTTTTTAATTCTTCGAGAGATGGTGCTCAGAGATTTATACTGGGAATCACAAAAATACATTTCCTTCAAAGAGAAGATTCCTCAGGTGATTTCGAGCTACTTTTTCCTTTACGAAAATGTTCTCCGTCGCTCCGTTAAGGAGTTATCGATGAAAAACACGGACGAATTAGGGCGTGGCTAGTGGAGAGACTCCGCCCTGGCGTTGAACGGCGCGTTGCCGTTGGCCGAGAGGCGGGGCCTGTCGCCGAGGCGGAGTCTTTCTTGTTTTTCGTGAATAACTTTTGAACGGAGCCACGGAGAACATTTTCGTAAAGGAAACAGTTGCTTCAAATCACCTCAGGAATCTCCTCTTTCAAGGAGATATATTTTTGACACAATTTTGTTTGACTGCTTACCATGAGACCTGTTTGACACAAAATGTAGTGCATCGTCTGTGCGACGTCCGCAGCATGGAGATTATTGTGATAAGGGTTCCGATGCCTGCAATAACCCTCCTCGACTCTTCCCAGAAAGCACTCCAACACTGCAGGAGGGACTTTGAATTTGTGGATCATGCCGTATCGATTCAGTAGATCGTAGCCGAGATACTTCACTGGAGCTCCCATTGCAGCTTCGCTTAGAGAGAACACGTCGAAGGACCAGTCGTCCAGAGTCTTAAACAAATAAATGTTAATTCAATCTTTGCTGGAGTGCATTTATCGTCTAAACGACTTAACATGACTATAGCTATGAAATAATTCAGGAGTGCTTTGGAAGAAGTCCAAGATTACAGGGGTTCAAGGGTTCACCGTATAGTTCCGAAGTTCCCGAGAATTCATTATGTCTAAGTATACCGATGGGGACCGAGGTTACAAGTGTTTCAATCTCTTGAGATCCATAACTTCCCCAAATCTCTTGAGACTTTGAAGATCAAGAACCTCCTGATCCCATTAGGTCCGCCAGGACTACTCCGAGTTTCGTAATTTTCCATTTTCAACATGGCACATCAGCCCTCTCAAGGTTGTCGATACTTTTTCATACGACACCCTGTATATCTGTTCGGATATTCTTGTAGAACCTCAAAAGACGAATCCAACGAGTATAATGACCATACCATTTCGATCACTCAATCTCGAAATATTCGTATTTGAAAAGAACAAACATAATCCAAAAGATCTTTCAGATACGGATATCTCGAGATTGAATGATCGCAATGGTACGTTCATGGTAGTTGTTGGATTCGTCTTTTCATGCTCTACACGAATATCTAAGAAAATCTATAGGGTGTCCTACAAAAAAAGCTTCGACCATCGAGTAAATTCTTGAATACAGATTCTGCTGTGTACTACCTTAAGTACTTTGACCACTTCCTGCGGGAACTGCATCATCGCAGTGCTGGTGACCCGCCTGTAGATTCGATCGACGAAGATCCCAGCCCTGATGGCATGCGCCACCGAACGGAACTTAGGCTTCTCATCAGCCTTCCGTCTGGTGGTCGCAAGTTGCCTGGTGAATGTCGATGCCAACCATTCCCGCACTTCCGGCGGCACAGCATCCGGTTGAACTTCGGACAGTTCGTCATCTTCGTCGGCCAACCTCCTAAGAGAAATCATTCGCTCGTTATTTATCTGTTCATCGAATAAAACACCGACGCGCGAACAGTCCAATCACGATCAACATTCCTACCTTCGAAAGCTACACTTTTAAAAGAACAGAGTCGGGTTACTTTCGCTAAGCATTCGTCACCCTTCCGTCTCAAAATCTCATAATCGAGCACAACAGAAAATACACGCATCATGGATCCCTAGGGGCTATGTACTACCCTTGTCTTTCGAGATGAGGATCGATCGGTGAGTGAAACAGCGAGATGCGATTTTTCACAATTTTGTTCCGATTATGGCTGTTCCGTTGAAAGTCGTTTCATTGTTTAAGTACAAGTATTTGAACACTCCCATTCTCGAGAAATTGTCAACATTTCAACTACGATAACTTCGTGAAAAAAATACTACGGCAATCAATTTGGTCTCATTTTAAAGCCTGAAGACTCTATTATGGCCATCCATCGTTCATTTTTGTCTAAGATATTTTTTCAGGACACAGCCACGGGAAAACTGGAGACACCCTTTTGGTCGAGGATGTTACGAATCGAAACGCCTGTAAAAACATTAAAAAAATTTCCTCGTCACTGAAACCACCGCTGAATTTAAGATTGAATCTTCCCCTTTACAACGAGCCCTTAAAATTTGACATACGATTTTTCCTAGTTGATTTATAGAGCTTCGAGCGAAGGCCTCACATGACCACGAACTTGCCCCTCATTTTTCTTCTATTAAACAGCGGGAAAAAATCGTAGGACAATTTTTTTGGACTGGTTGTAAAGAGAAAGCATGGATCTTCAAATCCGCTATGGATCCATTTTAAAAATAAATTTTACAATATTTTTACAAGCGTTTCAATTTGTGACATTTTGGACGCAAAAGGTGCTTTCAGTTTCCCAGTCTCTGTATCCCGCAAAAATATCTTGGAGGAAAATGAACGATGAATAGCGAAAGTAGAGGCTTCGAGCTTTGAAATGAGACCAAATTTATTGCCGTACTATGTGTATTAACGAAGTTATGGTACTTCAAATATTGACAATTTCTCGAGAATCGAACTGTTCAAACACTACTCGGTCCCGCTGTGCATGATCGCAGATGGGAGTCCTGTGTGCAAACTGTCAACGGTAAACCGTAATTTATTTCTCTTTGATGAAGAGTTTGTTACGGACACTCTGTCGCAGACAGGTTAGTAAAAGGTAGAATTTTTATACGCGATCGTCTCGTTGCTTTTTCTTCAATCTCGTTGGGACTTTGCTTTTTACTGTTTTTCTCGCTGGTTGGAGTTGATCTTTATGGCTCGTAATCCATTTGCGGAATTGCGCGGCTGTATCCCGCGACTTGTTGTACGCGAGATAAAATTGATTGGCTTTTTTCTGTGACTTGTACACGAGAAAAATTGATTGGTTTTGATTGGTGTTAAAGGATCAGTCGGAGGGATCCGCGTCCGTCATACAATCTAGATTATATCCTAATTGTGTAGAAAGGTTCAACATGTTTTGGAGAGTGTTGCGATATTTTTTCATGTACAGTGAAACGTGTAGTTTTAATGTGTTCGATGCAGTGAAGATAAGAGAATGGTGCTGAAGCGATGCAGATAGACACACTACGTTCGATAGTGAAAGAATACAGAATACTATAAACAGAGTGTCCCGAAAATGTTGTATTTGACGGAGTCGATTCCTGATGTAATTTCAAGCAACTTTTTCCTTTGCGAAAATGTTCTCCGTCGCTCCGTTCAGGAGTTATTCACAAAAAACACGAACGAATTAGGGCGTGGCTAGTGACTCCGCCTTAGCGACAGGTCCCGCCTCTCGACCAATGGCAACGCGCCGCTCAGCGCGCTCTGCCGCCGAGGCGGAGTCCCTCCACTAGCCACGCCCTAATTGGTCCGCGTTTTCCGTTAATAACTCCTGAACGGAGCGACGGAGAACAATTTCGCAAAGGAAAAAGTTACTTCGAATAACCTCAGGCACCACCTCTTTCAAGGAAGTACATTTTCGGTACACCCAAATAAGTAATGCAACTAAAAGTTTGTTATACTAGACGAGATTTTTACCGTGAATGAATAAGTACGAATGTGAGTGAATGTTTACAGGAAGATGATTAGTTCACGCATCGATTGCGATCTGATCTCGGTATCAACGTTAATTTTCTCGTAATAATCGACAGGTTTTCTTCAATGTCAAGATTGGTATAGCGGGGGCCATGGGAGATTGGACACATTTATGTTGGTTGTATCATTTCAATGTGTTTGGACTCTAAAGTGCGAGTAAATGGGTTGTTCATCGGGTTTGTCGTGGAATTATCAAATTGTTGTGGACTACACAAATGCAACGCTGGGCACAGAGAAAATATAGTCGATGTTTAATCCTAATTTTCGTGACAATACCTTTTCTGTTTAGTCAGTTTTTTGTTAATTTTAATCACGCGCTTCATAGAGGAAAGTGACCAAAGACGAAAAGGAGCCGTTACTAGAAACCAATTGGTTGAAAACCATGATAATGCTTGAAAATGTCTCACAATCGATGTTAAAAATGGCACAGCTCAATGGCGTTCCACATTTGGCTACTTCCTCGAACCTTCGAATCCGAGGTATTGGATCCAGAAAGATTATTCCTCCCTCTCAGATGTTCAAATTAGGTTAGAAAATCGATACGGGATATTGGTTAGCTTCTTTTCAGACTTCAAGGTTGACCCAGAGAAAGAGAGAAAGAGAGAGAGAGAGAGAGAGAGAGAGAGAGAGAGAGAGAGAGAGAGAGACAGCTACGAGAGAAATCTGCGACGTCATATATGTATAGATCACTATAGCCACCGGATAATAGATATTACACTATCGACCTAGATGTATAGCTAGAGCTACCATCTCTGAATCCAGCGTTTCATTTTTTTGAGTGCCGATTCCAATTACTTTTGCATCCAATTGGTACGAAATTGTAAAGTCGGAATCAATGGGACCCGACACGACAATAAACGGGATCGATGAATTCATTTTTCTTCTTGCCGCGGCCATTGTGATTGGTTCAAACGACATTAACCGATCAAGAAAAAAAAATAGAAGGAAATAGTATTTGCACACCACATCTTCCGATTCTTCGAGCGGAATGTACGTGCATGCGTGTGCGTGTTAATTAAACAATTATTAAAACGAAAGAAACAATTGGATGGGTGGCCATTAACATCGATATAGTATGTACTTACTGTATTGTCGAGATATTTGTATGTATCTTTGCGGAAAGTTTCGAATAGATACGGAGAATATATATGTTTGTTTAGTGGTGATTAATGTTCCATGCGGTATGCACGATGTGAATTGTAAATTGGTTTCAGTAAGCAACGCGAGACTGTAAACACGCGAGCTATTGCGAATTTCGTTTACCGATTTCGCGCGGACTATGGGTGGCTCGTGGTCAATGGATAATGCTAATCTCTTCACTGGGTGACCGAAAATTATGAATATTTATCGAAACGTTAACTAGCAGAACAAGCAGTGTCAGAATACCTTCCATAATTTTGCCAAAGTATTCGCGTTGGAAAGGAAGTTGTTTCGGTATTTCAAGGTGAAACAAAAAAACGAATTTCTTTATTCTTGAATTAAAACATTCGGCACCTTAAAATAACGAAATTACCTTCCTGCCAACACAATAAATAATTTTTTCAAATTTCTTTTTCGTAAAGGAACGGTTGTTCCCCAGGGTATGTTCAAGGTCATTCATGTTTTCTTTCTTTTTTTTAGATACCTACACTACACAGAATATGTTCTGTGACGTGTCCCTCAAATGACCTCGAACCACGAAGACGAAGATCAACGTTTAAGTAAGATAATGGCAGACACGTAGTGTTAGAATATCATCCTAAATTTTGACAAAGTAAAACATTGTTCGAATTCGTTTTCTTTAACATATTGTTTCTCGTAGTTTTCAAGGTCGTCGATGTTTTTTCTTTTCGAAATAATGACCTTGAACTCCGAAGATTAAGGTCGACCATAAAGTAAATGGGAGACACGTAGCGTTAGAACATCATCCTTGATTTTGACGAGGTCAACAATTGTTTTTCTCGTGGTTTTCAAGGTCATCGATGTTTGTTTATTTATTATTCGAAATAGCTACGCGTATATTCGTGCAGCATCGCGTAGCGCATAGAAAAAAAATACATTCGAATGCGTTCCGTCATTCCGTGGCGTAAACTTCGATTGACCTTGAACTCCGAAGCTGAAGGTCAACCTTAAACCTCGTTTTAAGGAGAATGCAGACCTTGCTGACACCTGTAAACGCGAGACAGCCCTTTATGAAACTGCTGCAAGCGAAGCAAAAAGAAATGCGTCGGACAATTTCAAGAAAACAATTTCTCACAGAAAAATCGATACACAGTACAAATTCAATGAGTCTCCTCGGACTGCACCCGTGCAGCGGCGCCTCAGATATTTCTGTTAAGCGATTGTTGTTAAAAATATGGACCCGATGGACCGCCAGAAATAAAAAAAAGTCTGAAAAAATTCAATCATCGAATCGATGTGAAAAGCAGAAATGCTCGGGTAGAAAGACCACTGTTAAACCTCTAAGCCAGTCGATCAGAGCCGTAATCATTTCAGCGGGCGGCGGTTTATCCAATAAATCAAGCGAGCGGCTTTTGCGCAAACCGTCGAAAAATCCAATTGCCGGATCGTTCAGGAAAAACAGTCTCGCGTTGCGCCGAGCCGTGAATTCAAAACGCGATCTCGCTCGTGAGCGAACAAAAGATTGCTGCTAAAAAAGAAAACACCCCAAAGAAGAAAGAATACAGTAAAGTCGCGATATTTTGTTAACAGCCTGCGTTCTGCACGGAGAAATATCGTGTAGGGGCATTGTTATGTTATGACAGCGCTTACCGCGCCGAGAGTACAAACGAAGCCGAACGTACCAAAGGACAGCATGTAAATAAACCACTACTAATCAAATTATATTACACAAAACTTCTTTATTTTTAATTATCTCTTTATGGGACTTTCAGTGGCTTGTTTCTGGCATTTTTCTGATGAAAATGACACAAAAAAAACACGGTATTATTTTAACTGTACTTAGTGGTTTAATCGAAGTTTCGAACGCGACGAAGAACAGAGTATGGGAAATTATTTAAACTGTGGCGATGGCGACTGTTAGCGTTCCTTTCTTTCCCATACATCAGGCGTGGACATGTTTGCCTCAATTGAGGAGAGACCGTCCCCACCGTAGCGCCCACTGCGCCCCACCAGCATCCGTCGTTACTATGAATGAAGGAAGCGCTTCATTCGTCGCAAGTAGTGCGCAAGCCTTATGCATCGGGATATGCCAAGAACAGGCGTGAATGATAGGGCCGGTAGAAGCACTTACGCAGAATGCAGACAGCGGGCCAGTGGAGGTGAATAGTCTCCGGATACAGGAGGAGAGGAAGGTCCTGTAGGCCCTTGGGCGGTGGGGGTTTAGTGGGTATGGCGGAGGCATAAGGCCATATAATCCCCCAACTTCCATCGTATGGGGGAGCCGAGCCCCACACTACCCTCTCTGATCACCATCGGAGGAAAGGGTGTGCGTAATACCATTCCCCCGCCGCCCTTTTAAAAAAACAGGCCTTATGCATCGGAATATGCCAAGGATAGGCGTGAATGATAGAGCCGGTAGAAGCAGCTCTGCTGAATGCGGACAGCGGGCCAGCAGAGGTGAAGTCTTTGGATATAGGATAAGATGAAGGGTCTGTAGGCCCTTGGGTGGTGGGGGTTTAGTGGGTATGGCGGAGGCATAAGGCCATATAATCCCCCAACTCCCATCGTAGGGGGGGAGCCGAAAACCACACTACTCTCTCTGACCAGCATCGAAGGGGAGGGTTTGCGTAAGTGCATTCCCCCATCGCCCTTATAAAAAAAGGCCATATGCATCGAAATATGCCAAGAACTCGCATGAATGATAGGGCCGGTAGAAGTAGCTCCGCTGAATGCGGACAGCGGGCCAGCAGAGATGAAGTCTTTGGATATAGGATAAGATGAAGGTCCTGTAGGCCCTTGGGTGGTGGGGGTTTAGTGGGTATGGTGGAAGTATAAGGCCATATAATCCCTTCAACCTCCATCGTAGGGGGGAGCCGAGCCCCACACTACCCTCTCTGACCACCATCGGAGGGGAGGGTGTGTGTAAGAGCATTCCCATTTCGCCCATATAAAAAAACGCCTTATGCATCGGAATATGCGAAGAACAGGCGTGAATGATAGGGCCGGTAGAAGCATCTCCGCTGAATGCGGACAGCGGGCCAGCGGAGGTGAATAGTCTCCAGAAATGGAGGGTCATGAAGGTCCTGTAGGCCCTTGGGCAGTGGGAGTTTAGTGGGTATGTCGGAGACATAAGGACATATAATCAATCCCCCAAACCTCCATCGTAGGGAAGAGTCGAGCCCCACACTATCCTCTCTGACCACCATTGCAGGAGAGGGTGTGCGTAAGTGCATTCCCACATCGCCCTTATAAAAAATAGGCCTTATGCATCGGAATATGCCAAGAACAGGCGTGAATGATAGGGCCGGTAGAAGCAGCTCCGCTGAATGCGGACAGCGGACCAGCGGAGGTGAAGTCCCCGGAAATGGAGGGCGATGGAGGTCCTGTAGGCCCTTGGGCGGTGGGGTGTTTGACGGAAGCATAAGGTCATATAATCCCCCAACCTCCGTCGTATGGGTGAGCCGTGCCTCACACTACCCTCTCTGACCTGGTGGTTCGCAGGGGAGGGTGTGCGTAAGTGCATTCCCACATCGCCCTTATAAAAAAGGTCTTATGCATCAGAATATGCCAACAACAGGAGTGGATAGGGCCGGTAGAAGCACCTCTGCTAAATGCGGACAGCGGGCCATTGGAGATCTTCGGATACAGGATGAGATGAAGGTCCTGTATGCTCTTGGGCGGTGGGGGTTCAGTAGGTATGATGCAGACATAAGGTCATATAATCCTCCTGACTTCCATCGTAGGTGGAGCCCAGCCCCACACTACCCCCTCTGACCACCATCGGAGGAGAGGGTGTGCTTAAGAGCATCTCCCACCGCCTTTAAAAATTACAGAAAAAGGCCTTCTGCATCGGAACTGCGAGGAATGCCACCGAAAGGAAGCTTGGTAGGTGAAGCGAGCGTTCGTGAGGCTCCATCCGTGCCCACGCCAGCCATACGCTGTCCTTCGTTGCGCCCGAAACTCTGATCGTCGATTAAACCACTAAATACAGTTCAAAAAGTATCATGCTTGGTGTCATTTTAATCCGCAAAATGCGAGAAATAAGTTGCCGAAAGTCCCGTAAAAAAGTAATGAAAAATAACAAAGTTTTGTAATTGGATTAGTAGCGGTTCACACCGACATACCCGAGCCGAGATGAATCATCGCCATCCAGCGGCGTTGGCCCGGCAGTGGAGTGGGTAGGCACTGGACAAATTCCGGGTAGAAGGTCGCGGAGAAATATCGCGACTTTACTGTATATGTAGTGTCCGCGCGCCGAGAGTTGGCAGTGAGGAGCTTGTAGGTGCCACGTGATATTCCCACCACGCGCTACACGTCTTCCGCGATTGGCCGAATCGCTTATGACGAAGACAGCAAACGAGCGTACCGAGTGCGACTGCAATAGAGCGACGCGGTGACGCCCGAGCTGCTATGACGACCGTTCCCGCCGGAACCTAAGCGCAATGGTGGGATCGCGGCCTTGCGTCAAGAGCGGGGACTCGCAGAACCCTCTGCACCCCGCTGTCGAGATTTACTGGCAACCCTCGGCGTGTGGGGTATGTAGGAGTAGGAGAGACAGTGTCGTAGACGGTGGGAACACGGTTCGCGAGAACGTGAACGACATTTGCAATGGTATTTATTCAAACAATTTGAACGAACCTACGGCGCACACCCTGACGGCAGGTAGCAGCAGACTCGGTCCGCTCGGCGTCTCTATAATCCGAAACATCAAGAAAAAGGTGTGTCACATTAACGATAGTACACATCGACAGTGCTGTATCTAAAGCAAGAGAGAGATAGATAGATAGAGAGAGAGAGAGAGAGAGAGAGAGAGAGACAGAGAGAGATAGAGAGAGAAAGAGAGAGAGATAGATAGAGGTCTGCCCGCGTGTCAAAAATGCTCGAGAAAGTGTTCTCTAGAAAAGAGAAACGTGTTTGTCCGAAGGGTATTACACGTGTTCTCTGTTTTCATTCCTTTTTTCTTTTCTGTTTTGCTTGATTTATTTTCATTTTTTTTTAATTGTTTTTCGTACGAGTCGCCCGGCTTCATACGTCGTGTTTTCAAAGTCGAGGCTCGAGGATGTTATTATTATTATTGTTACGGCGATGCTCAAGCATTCCATGTAAACACCTCGTTCCGAAACAATGGGACTTGTTCAGCGTACACAACCCTAGACGCATGCAGTTGTTGTTGTTGTTGTTTTATATATTTTTTTTTTTTGGTTTGTTTGTATAGACGCAGGAAACACAAACAGAGGGACAGTCGACGATTAAGAAGTTATGGCATTCAGCTGGCAAACAGGCAGTCATCCAAGAATGGAGGCAGGTTACACCTAGAATGATCTAAAAAGAGGTCTAAGAAGAGGATCTGACAGGCCAGGCAGGTCAAGAGAGTCGTCATGCTGTGTCGGTTGTGTTCGGCGCACTCTAAATCGTCCATTCTCTCGATCATGTTTTCATTTCTCATGTCCTTCGTGTTTTCTATATCGTTGAATAATTCCGTTCAAGCACGAGGTTCGTTCAACGGTTAAACTGTACAGAAAGTTTACGAATACGCGTCGACTGTTTCATTCGTCTTTCGTTGCGGATTAATTATGGTACTGTAATTGCCGCAGTCGCATACACTTGCCTGCGGTCTCGGAGTCGTTATGATCGTGCACTATAACCATGTGCAAATTACATACTGGGGGGGAAGGGAAAGGCAAAAGTCTCGAAGTTCACTATACAGAATTGTGGCGAACGATCGATATACAGCGTGTACTACAAGACGTGTTAATTCCTGTGCAATTAGGTCTCTACGACTACACATATTGGTATAATGCTAGAAACTACGGTATTGACAAGAAGAAAACGTATTGTTCCGAAGAATTTTCCGTTCCTGACCTTCGGCGGGCGTCCATTTTGGGAGAGCGAAAATGTACGGAATGATTTTCGCGTGAAATTATCATAGGAACCAACGATGTAAATCGACGAATCGTGTTTTAGGTCTCTGAAGTATAATCAAGTTTAATGGTTATCGGTTATCCGATTCGGTCCGTTGTACATTTTCATAGCTCGCTGCACCCGCGTCTCATTATAGTAATTGTTTAATTACATCGTCAGATAAGCACTCGATAATTTACGTTAACGAGCGACGCCAAAATAAATATTATTGTGATATACAAGATTTCAAGGATACTTTTTTATAAGACACACTGTACATCGGATTCGATATTTTTATAGAGCGTCGAAAGCCGAATCGAACGAGTATAATCACCGTACCATTACGATCATTCAATCTCGAGATGTTCGCGTTTGAAAGGAACAAACCTAACTCAAAACCTTTGCTTTCATGAATATCTCCAGGTTGAGTGATCGTAATAGTTTGTTCATGGTAGTCGTTGAACTCGTCTTTTCAAGGCCTGCAAGGATATGGAAAAAAATCTATAGGGTGTCTTACAAGAAAAATATAATTCTTACATAAATATGAATAAGTGCCGATTTTCGCTCTCCCC
This sequence comes from Lasioglossum figueresi, assembly GCA_028455805.1. Taxonomy (NCBI): domain Eukaryota; kingdom Metazoa; phylum Arthropoda; class Insecta; order Hymenoptera; family Halictidae; genus Lasioglossum; species Lasioglossum figueresi. The sequence continues at coordinate 4,016,505 of CM052199.1, read as the reverse complement.
TCGTGCCGCACGGAAAGTCTTTCAATTCGTCGAACCAGTTCGCAACCCTCAAACTGTTATCCGGCGACCACGGAAGAAGGTTCGACTCCTCGGTGTGCAATGATCTAGCAAACGACGCATGATCCTAACAGAGACGATGATCCGGAGACAGAGAGAGAGAGAGAGAAATAGCGAGAGATGTATTCGACAGAAACAAAGGGTTGGAGAGAGAATTATACTTGTGGGATCACGAATCGGAGAGCGACATATGTCGGTTGGGCGGGTTTGATTTTGAGGGGTGGTTGGTGGGGGGGGGGGGGGGGGAGAACAGTCGCGTAAGGTCGGAAATCATGAATGTTTCGCAACCTTGCCCATACGGGGGTGCGAAGCTTCCGTTTCTGGGTTACCACAGCATGGCCCTGTGGTCCGTCCGAGTCCAAGGTGCTCCCAAGGGATGTTGATGACAGGCCCGCACCCCTACGCGATGACCGAGAGCACTCAACCCCGCCTGAATTCACCCTGCGGTACTGCTTGTTAGTGCACGTGTCAAGTAGAGAACAGAACAGTAGATCATTACAGTTTTTTTTTTTCTTTATATCATTATCATTATCATTTCGGAACACATCACGTGGTACATTCTCTCAGGCCCGCGCTGGTCGCATCGAGGTCTCCTTCAACCCTGTCTTCGGGGGAATCAGGTATAAAAAAGAAAGGTTAGCACACGTATTTTCGCTACTGGAAAAGAAAATAATGTCTCTAGGAACCCTAGACACAGCTTACTTTAACTAAGATTTGTTTTTAATTAATTGGTTTCGGAGACACGTCGGAATTAGGCGAGAGTGGATGCACTGCTGCATTTCGCCTGGAAAGTCGGAATAATGTGCTGGCGACATATACGTTTAAGTGCTACGTAGAAACAAGGTATTTCCGAGCATTTTTAATCAGTATAGGCGTGGTATTTGTTGCTATGGCAGTTGGTCGTGGCTATGGAGAAGTGATATACAGGCTCTCGTTAAATTGTTGCAGAGTAAATAATAGCGAATTAATACAGGACAGGTGGCACATGTCTTAAATTACTATTATCTAATTACAACGTTAGACTTTCTACTTAATTTTAAATAATAATAGTGTTTTAAATAATTGTCAGTGTTAGAGTTGGCACAGATTGTGACTAAGTTATTATTATGAACATTAGGAGAATAATTTATATAGAAAATATTACAATTCTATATTATACAGAAAATATAATTTTATTTTATATAGAAAATATAATTTTATCTTATATAGAAAATAGAATTAAATTATTGTCAGAATTTGAGCTGACACAGATTGTGATTAAATTATTATGAACATTGGGAGACTTGGAACCTAAGTTTAATTAAATAATTGTCAGAATTAGAATTGGTACAGACCGTAAAATTTGATATAGAAAATATAATTTTATCTTATATAGAAAATAGAATTAAATTATTGTCAGAATTTGAGTTGGCACAGATAGTTATTAAATTATTATGAACATTAGGAGACTTGGTACCTAAGTTTAATTAAATAATTGTCAGAATTAGAATTGGTAGATACCGTAAAATTTTATATAAAAAATATTATAATTCTATATTATACAGAAAATATAATTTTATTTTATATAGAAAATATTATAATTCTATTCTATATAAAAAATATGATTTTATTTTATATAGAAAATAGAAATTATTGTCAGAATTTGAGCTTGCACAGATTGCGATTAAATTATTATTCAGAGTCGTGCTAATAGTAAAATATTTCAGGAGAACGTGTGATTGTTAAATACGTAATTTTGTGAAGACCGAATATGGCAGAAGACTATGGTTGTTCGGGGAGTACAAGAACGTTCTTTGCATGCAGTGGTTTTATCAGTTGACTTCGGCGTGTGTTCTGATCCGTGGAAAATTGAAAATCGATATATTGTCACTCTCGGTTCGTCAATTTTCACGAAAACTGTGGGAAAACTTGGAAGAGAATTGTATCGTAAAACGAAAGCAACGGAGTGCAATCAATTTTTATTTCGTCGTTTTGAGAAAACAATTCTCGTACTGTAAACCGACGTTTGTACATAAGAAACGATGCAAGAAAATTCTATTGTAAAATGGAAGCAGTACGACATATTAATCTTGAGAGAAAATAATACTTTTCTTTGTAAAAGAACAATGTTTTTATACGTAGGATAAGTTGTAAGAAAAATTGTATTATAATATTGAAGCAGTAGAATATATTGA
>CM052199.1:3997147-4014174 GCA_028455805.1 Lasioglossum figueresi | reverse complement strand
TTTGTTCGAAAATTTTGCAAGACAGAATATTGAATGCCCATCACTACGCGTACGGTACATCAAAATTGTCTATATTTACCCTGCGATAGTGTCGTAAAAAACGGGCGTACGACAATCAATTTTAACTGATTTTAAAGCTGAAGGCTTCTACTTTCATAATCCAGCGTCCATTTTATCCTAGGTGAGTGAAGGTCGATGTGAAAAGTTTCGAAGTACCGCGGTGTGCTGGTCCTGCGAGAAGTAAGATTTTCTCCGACAATGTATGCAAACGCCTGTGAAAACTTTGTAAAATTTTTCTTGGAAATGAATCCGCCACAGATTTAAAGATTCAAGATTCTTCTTTACAGTGACAGCTTGAAAATTCTTGTACGATTTTTTCCAGCCGTTTTATTCACGATTGAATTATGTGCATTGTGTCGGTTCCGTAAAATTTTTCTTCTCGAACGTGGTCCTCGTATTGGTCCCATAGAATGGTGAAAAAAAATCGTAGATCACTTTTTAAGATCTCGTTGTAAAGAGGAATCTTCAATCTTCAAATCTATGGAAGATTCATTTCCGAGAAAATTATTTTAACGTTTTTACGGAGGTTCCAAATCGTACCAGTATTTAGGAAATATGGGTCTTCGATTTTCCACCTGTGTAAAGAAGTGAAGCGAAAGTAGACTTCGAACTTTGAAATGAGCCTGGGTTTATTGTTTACAAATTTTTTTCTCAATAAAATGTCATAGTTTCCGAGTTTTTCACGATTTTTTCCAGCTATTTTATTAATGTTTAAATGGGAAATGTGCCTAAAATAATAATAAAATAATAAAATCGTGGTGAAAAAGTGTTCGAACACATTCAGAAGACAATCTGAGGACCCTAAAATCCGCGTAATGCGGGAAGCGTGCTACACTAAATCAGTTTAAATAAATCATGGCGGTTAGATTCTCGCTATTTTCGTCGGAAAGGCACACGTATGGTTGTTTAGTGAGCGCGCGCCGCGTTGAATCGTTAGTTCTGCTTATTAATTCAAGCGCCAGCAGGTTTTGCCGTTGTTCATTTATGAAATTCATAAAGAATGCCGCGAGAGACCTCAGGCTCCGGCTAAATTTACCCCGGGAGCTTTTGAGCTTTAAGGTATTTAACTTTCATACGATAAGACTGCACAGAGCCCTTTTGCACCGATGACTTTGTTAAAAATAGTCGGCGAGGAGCGACCGTGCCGTGTAATTTTAAATTGCAAATAAATATCGTCCCAGCGTCGACGCTGTTTCATCACTCACGCAATTCATCACTCGAGTCATTGTTTGCGAATCGGAAATTATTGCTTTTGCAATTTGGTAAACGGCTGCAGAAAATTTCGAACTATTTTACAAAAGAATTTCTTTTTTCATGGGAGATCCAGTTATGGCGTACACGTGCATATAACATATGCTTTATCTGTCATCGATACCTGAAGTCATTTCAAGCAACTTTTTCCTTTGCGAAAATGTTCTACGTGGCTTCGTTAAGGAGTTATTCAAGAAAAACCCGGGCCAATCGGAGCGAGGCTGCTAGCGGCTGAGAGGCGGGGCCTGTCGCGGAGGCGGAGTCCGTACACAGTAGCCACGCCCTCTTTGCTCCGTGTTTTTCGCTCATAACTCTTGATCGGAGCCACGGAGGACATTTTCGCAAAGGAAAAAGTTATTCGAAATGACCTCAGGAATCATCCCTTTGAAGGAAGTACATTTTCGGGACACCCTGTATAAACGACACCCTGGATAAACGTTCGACGGGAAACTGTGCGGCGGATGCCCGTTCTGATGGTGAACGCCACTGGCGGCAACTCATGTCGGGCGAAGATATTTTGCTTTCTGGCTCGATAAAAACGTCGACGTTGCAGACCTGAAAGGATGGTTTCTCAAGATAAAAGTCTGCCCTATCGCATGGTATATTTCGACATTCAAAAATATCCACAGAAATTGGTGCAAAAGTGGTGTCTCTCCGTATTTAATGACTGTTTAAACACGTTTAAACAATCATAATGTATTAATATTGGATATCATTGTATTCGGGAAAGTCAACAGAATCTATTGTTGAAAGAACAATTCAATATCTTTTACAATAGCATTACAATATCTGTTTAAAGTTGAGAAATATGTCTTTTTTCAAATTCAAATTTTTCCAACACCGTGACTGTAGGATAAAAGACTAAAGCCAGATTTGGAATCAACGCAATAAACTCAACAAGAATCGCATAAAGAGAAATGAAACGTCAGAAGAAAGTTGAAACTTGTTTGACCGTGTTATCAAATGCATAATTTTGTTTGGCAATTTACTGCATACGTCTCATGCCAAGTTACTGCATAATAGACAGGCATACAAATTTATCATATACTACTATCACCTGTCACGGAATATTTTCGCCCAACGCAAAACCCGGCTTCGCTTCGAGTTTAAAAAGACCACGGTGCGATCAGGTTCGGCAGAAGACGTGACAACGTTGGTGTGGGCGGCAATTTATACTAATTGGACTGCAAACGCAAGGTAATCAAAGGAAGCTTTGAGATCGACCAAGCTCGCATGCTAATCGATCGCGAATTTACTTCGCCAAGATTCTGAAAGTGGTTTTCGCTAACAAGGAAAGTGCCAGGCCTTCGGGTCACCGATTTAGTTGAGATTTTGTATACTTATAGATCTCGATCTTCCTTTTACGAATATGTACCATTACAGGGGCAACTATTCAATAATTGTTAAGATATTCATAAAAAAAGTTCGATTCTCGTCTGGTGAAAAATATTTTCTTTACTTATTTATTTATATTATTTATTCGCTGTGAAACATTGACTTGTTTATGAGAGATTAAACATTTATTACAAATTAAAGAACGAAAGTTTTGAAAAATTATAAATAAATTAACCGAAATTAATAAAATAGTAAATTACCCTCTCGTGTCTGGAAACAGAAAAAATAAATTTAAATATAGGAAGAGAAAATATGGTATTCGGAAAATTTAATAATATTTTACTTACATATTTTTAATTACAACAGTGGTATGCAATAATACTTCACTTATTCGATGTACAAGCTGTTTCTGCGCATTATGTTTCGTATGCTTTTACGACATCTGCCACTGTTGTAATTAAAAATATATGAGTACAATATTATTAAATTTATTTATACCATATTTTCTCTTACTATATTTACTTTATTTTTTCTGTTTCCAGACAAGAGAGGGTAGTTTACTATTTTATTAATTTGTTCTTTAATTTGTAATAAATGTTTGATCTCTTTTAAACAAGTTAATGTTACACAGCAAATAAAAAAGAAAAAAAAATATTTTTCACTAGACGAAAATCGTACAGTTTTTGTTTTGTTTTTAAAAAGATTTTATTTGCTTAGGGATTTTAATATGTATGTACATCAGGCGCAAATAAAAATACTAAAAACAACCTTAAAATAAATCAGTCTTACAAAGTAGGAACTTCTTTTTAAGGGGGATTATTTGACAAAGCAACAAAGATCGGTTTGTCGAGTGAAAAATTTGTAGAACTTGTATTAAAAAATTTGTGGCATTTGTATTTAAAAATTTGTAGAATTTGTATTAAAAAATTTATAGAATTTATATTTAAAAATTTGTAGATCTTGTATTTAAAAATTTGTAGAATGTGTATTCAGAAATTTGTAGAATTTATATTTATAAACTTGTAGAATTTGTAGAATTTGTATCTAAAAATATGTAGAACACTTGTATTTAAAAATTTGTAGAACTTGTATTAAAAAATTTGTAGAACTTGTATTTAAAAATTGGTAGAACTTGTATTTAAAAATTTGTAGAATTTGTATTTAGAAATTTGTAGAATTTGTATTTAAAAATTCGTAGAACTTATATTTAAAAATTTGTATAATTTGTATTTAGAAATTTGTAGAATTTGTATCTAAAAATTTGTAGAATTTGTATTTAAAAATTTGTAGAACATGTATCTAAAAATTTGTAGAACATGTATCTAAAAATTTGTAGAACTTGTATTTAAAAATTTGTAGAATTCGTATTTAAAGAATTGTAGAACTTGTATTTAGAAATTTGTAGAATTTGTATTTAAAAATTTGTAGAATTTGCATTTAAGAATTTGTAGAACTTGTGTTCAGAAATTTGTAGAACTTGTGTTGAAAAATTTGTAGAAGTTGTATTAAAAGATTGTTCAACATTGTCACTGGTTTTGCATTGACACGGGTGATTTGGTGTGTTCAGGAAAGATGAAGGCGACGATACTGTTTTGTGTACTGTCATTGTACACAATGACAGTGGATGCTAAGGAGGAATGGTGGAGGTCAATTTCTCTGTACCAGGTGTATCCCAGGAGCTATAAAGACAGCAATGGAGATGGCATCGGTGATTTGAACGGTGAGTGTAGCACATTCTTCTACGCCATCTTCTTCCTCCTTCGACATTTCCTTTTACGTTTCTCGAAAGAAGATAGCTGAAGTCGTAATAACTGTCCATTTCATCCCCACGACCTAGACCTTTTAACACAGGAGTGGAGTGGACAGCCATAATGATTTTAGCTACAATCTCTCATCGAGAGCAGCTGCAAACATTATGACGCTGCGTGTTTTGCCTAGTGGAGGGGGTAGGCGAATCGACTAAGTTCGTACAGTTCCGGTTTACGAGGAAACATATTCAGTTGATACAATTTTGATAAAACCGATTTTGATAAAATTTATATGAGATATAGCTCTTCGAAAAATATTTAACATGTTTTTTTTATCAGCAACCATCCACTTTGAAGGGGTGAAAACAGCCCTCAAATTTGGGGATCAAAACCATATGTTTTGAGATATCTTGGAAACCAGAGATCGAGAAAAGTTGAATTATTTTTAAATTGTGTGTTTTTTAATGGGAAATGTAGTCGTGCAAGAAAATTTTAGCAAAAGTCTATTGTTTAAACGATATATTAAAAATTTGACGTTATTTTTGCAAGTTTCTGTTATTTATTGTTAGTTTATTTTAATGTAAACTCGGGTGTATGATCTTTGATCCAAAATAGGGGATAGGTGTTTCAGGATTTTTCTATTTTTGCCATTTAACAATAATTATGCATAATGAAAGATAGTCTTGCGTCTGGCGTGCGGAGGAAGGAATTCTGGATGTTTAATAAAAATATAAGCATTTAGTATAAACGTGTATAGTATTTTGAACGATATCGCTGGGTTATATGTATGTGGTTTATTGTTTTATCGTAAAATATTATAGTGTCTAATATTTTTCGAAGAACTATATCGCACATAAGTTTCATCAAAATCGGCTTGTATCAACTGAATATGTTCCCTTGTTAGATCAAGGCTTCACTGTGTGACTTCAACGACTTCGTATTCTTTTTCTAACAAAGGGTTTTATGTTCACAGGTATCACCAACAGGCTGAATCATATGGTTGAATCCCACATCGACGCATTCTGGGTGTCTCCATTTTACCCTAGCCCCATGGTCGATTTCGGCTATGACATCTCCGACTATCGTAACATCCATCCACTTTTTGGAACACTGAAAGATTTCGAGAATATGGTGAAGGTTGCTCACAGCAAGAACCTGAAGGTGATCATCGACTTCGTCCCCAACCATACTTCGGACCAGCACGAATGGTTCCAGAAGAGCTTGAAGAATATCCCACCGTACAACGATTACTATGTCTGGCACAAGGGCCACACGCTCTCGAATGGCACCAGGGTGCCACCAAACAATTGGGTGAGTTCGTAATTCTTGATTTTTTTGTGGTGGAAAAAATTGCAAAATTTGTCGAAAATGTGCTTTCTTGCAAGGAACGATTCCTGAGGTCATTTCGAGTAACTTTTTCCTGTGCGAAAACGTTCTACGCGGCTTCGTTACGGAGTTATTAACGAAAAACGCGGATCATCGAGGGCGTGGCTAAAGTGTACGGACTCCGCCTTCGCGTTGCCATTGGCCGGAGCGCAGTCCGACTGCAATGGGCGTGCCCTGATCGGACAGTGATTTTCGTTAATAACTCCTCAATAAAGCCGCGGAGAATATTTTCGCAAAGGAAAAAGTTACTTGAAACGACGTCAGAGATCATCCTTTCAAATGAAAATATTCAGACTAATGAAAATAATTTATTCCTGCAGTATAAAAAATAAGCGAACAATTGATTTTACAATTTTTGCAAATTTTGCAAAGATTAAAGAAAAGATTATACTAATCGCAAAATGTTCAAACGCTCCAGAGACTCTTCAGAGAATAAGGAAAATTATGTGCTTCCATGATCAAAGAATCAGCAAACATTCGTTTCATTATAAAAGAGGATACTGTACCGGAATATTTTAAAGAATATTTCATTGAATAATGTTCATCGTTGGAGCGTTTCCACATTTCTGGTTCATACCGACGATTAACTTCGACCTCGCGCGCACGTATTTCAGTTCGTAATTTCCACGCATATCTCGCGAGAAAGAATGATACTGAATTTTATAAAGCATTCGATTTACGTCGAATATTGAAACGAGTCCAACGAATGGGTATTAAAACGCATATTCGTTAAATTTATTTTTCATCGTAGGACTGTAGGGAAATTGTGGAAACGCGTTTATTTCAACGAGGTATCGTTATCGTTGCCATATTATTGTCCATTGCGATTATTAATAATCTGTGTTCGATCAAACTCCTGTCATTCTCTTTTTCATATGTTGTTTTTTATGTTTTTCAGTCAGCTGTAACTTTTTATCATAGAAACTATTTATACAGGGTGCCCGAAAAATGTTATATTTGAAAGGGCTGATCCCGTGGTCGTTGCAAGTAATATTTTCCTTTGCGAAAATATTCTCCGTCGCTTCGTTAACGAGTTATTAACGAAAAACGCGGACCAATAAGGGCGTAGCTACTGCGGACGGACTCCGCCTCGGCGACAGGCCCCGCCTCTTGGCCAACGGCAACGCGCCGCAACACGTGGGCTAGGCGGAGCCCGTACGTTGTTCCTTTCCCGATCGACAAGTGTTTTTCGTTAATAACTCTTCAACAAATCCACGTAGAACATTTTCGCAAAGGGAAAAGTTACTTGTAATGACCTCAGGATTCGCCCCTCTCAAGTACAACATTTTTGAGACAACTTGTATGAATTGCAATAAACATAAATGGACAAATAAACAATGTTTTCCATAAGCATTTTAACCTGTTTAATTTTTCACCATCCTAACGATGTGCAAATTATGCTCCTGACGCAGCTCAGCATATTCGGCGGATCAGCGTGGACGTACCGTCCAGAACGAGATGCTTATTACTACCATCAGTTCGTGGAACAGCAACCCGATCTTAACTACGAAAACGAGAAAGTGGTAGAGGAGATAAAGGTATGGGATATTTAAAAAATAACATCCAAAAAATATTTTCCACAGAGGTTTTGTTGAGGAGGAGAATCGTACAGGCCTGCGTTAGTTAACAATGCTTGTTTATTTGCAGAGCGTTCTCAGGTTCTGGTTCGACAAAGGAATCGATGGAATCCGAATCGATGCTGTTCCTCGACTTTGCGAGAATCAAACGTTCGCGGACGAGCCACTGTCCGGCGCCACCGACGATCCGAATCTATTCGCGTACTTGGTTCACATATATACAAAGGACCAGCCACGAACTTATGACATCGTGAGAGGATGGAGAGAGATCCTCGACGAATACAAAGGCGATAAAGTGATGATGATCGAGGCGTACACGGACTTACACCACACGCTGCAGTTCTATGATGCCGGAGCTAGCTTCCCCTTCAACTTTGGAATGGTCACTGGTCTGAAATACAATGCGACAGCTTCGGACTTCAAGGATATGATCGATGGGTGGGTCCAAAACATGCCGCAGGGTGCCACGCCTAACTGGGTGGTAAGTGTTGCTGGAAAAAGTTACCCCCGCTTTTCCAGTACCGGGCTAGTCACGTGACGTTGCGAATCGCGTTACTGGGCGTGGCGGAAGGCGTGGCGGAAGGTGTGACGGAAGGCGTGACGGAAGGCGTGGCGAAATGCGTCGCGTAACTGAGTCGCACCGAGGGGCCATGTTTTAATCTGGCGACTCGGGTCGTGACAGCTGAAAGTTAACTCGGGGATTTTCCAATTTTTTAATGATCAGACACACGAAAATTAAATTCTGGTGAAAATTTTATGTAAGTATTTAGTAATTTGCAATTACTGAATACTGCAATCGGCGCATAAAAGATATGTTCCGCATGAAAGTCCGCAGTCCATAAAGATGAGCGATGGTCAACATCGTGTAAGTGTCGCGACAAATGTGTTTACAGGCCGGGAATCACGACAACCCGAGATTGGTGACACGGTTCGGGCCCGACCGAGCCCGAGCGGTAGTAGTGATGACTTTCTTGCTGCCCGGAGTGGCTGTCACGTATAATGGCGATGAAATCGGTATGGAAGATGTAAAGGTTTCTTACAAAGACACACAGGATCCGCAAGGTTGTATGGCCGGTCCGCAAGGATACGAGAAAGTGTCCAGGGATCCAGAGAGATCGCCATTCCAATGGGACAGCAGCGTTTCTGCTGGTGAGCTCTGGATATTTTATGGGGGTCGGCTGTGCGTTATAAAATGATTATACGTCCTCGATGAATCAGAATACAGTATGATTGTATCAGCATTTTACACGTTCATAATTAATATGTTGATTTATGTATTGTTGCAGGATTTTCCACAAACAGAACAACTTGGATCCCAATCAACAAGGACTACAAAACTCTCAATTTGGCAGCGGAGAAGAAGGATCCGAAATCTTTCTACAGCTTCTACAACAGCATTGCCCGTCTGAAGAAATCGCCAGCCCTCAGAAAAGGAGATCTGACTCATAAACTGTTGGGCAAGAATGTTCTGTTTATCGCCAGGTAAATGATGGGCCAATCGGCGGGAACAGCGTATGGACTCCGCCCAGCTGACATGTTGTGGCGCGTTGTCGTTGGCCGAGAGGCGGGGCCTGTCGCCGAGGCGGAGTCCGCCCGCAGTAGCCACGCCCTCGTTTGTCCGTGTTTTTCCTTAATAATTTCTGAACGGGGCTGCGGGGAATATTTTCGCAAAGGAAAAAGTTCTTTCGAATGATCTCCGGAATCCTTTTAAGGAACTACAACAGTTTTAGGATACCCTGAATGAGAACAAAATGAAATTTTTCTTTCGCAGAGAAACCAAATTGCAAGGATCCGTGTACGCAATATTGAACCTTGGAGGTAAGACAGAGATAGTGAATTTGCAAGCACTCCAGAAACCAATTTGCAAATTGAGAGTATACTACGCGTCGGATTCCTTAGGCGTGAAGAAGGGGTAAGTGGATTATGCATATACTTATGTACAGTATGCATACGTATTATTCTTATATTTTAAAATATTTAAAGGTAATACATTTTCTCATAAAAACGAGTTTTATTAAAATTCAACTTTAACACTAAACTTACCACGAGGGGTCAGATGACCCATTCTAGAGTTTTTATTTGACAGTTATCGAGATTGTAAAGGTGTTTTCATTATAGTAAAAATCGCACAAAATCTAAATAAATTTTATGTGTTATTTTTATAATACCATACACATTAGTAATTTTCGATGGTCGGTAGGTTTAGTGTTAAATCCTACGAATAGGCAATGATATTTTTTTTATTCTTCCACAATTCCAGATCTGGATACTGTCCCAAGAAGGACGTATCTGTGCCTCCATATGGAATATTGGTTCTCACCAAGGCATAGAACGAAAAATACAATGGGAATACCACGATACCACCAGTACTACTTCATTATTAATATAATGTGTGAAACACAGTTTGTTGGCTGGGACTTATATTGTATTATTTAAATAAATATTAAAATAATCATGTATTTGATTTCCCACTGAATCATTTTTTGTTTATTGAAACAGTTGAACCTGTAAAAATCTAGATGCCTTACTATTACATCGTTGCAACTATCATTAAATACTAATTCAATTATTGACTATAATTTATAAATTTAAAAATTTTCCGTACAAAAACCTGATCGTTCTTTTTCGTCACCCACTTCGGATAGTGGAAGGATTACGCAACTCACGAACTTTCAGCAACTAAATGTACCGAAACGTTCGGGTAACAACAAATGGTGTAACTCTCGTTCGTGCGATTCCCGAAGGACCACTTAAATCTTTAGTTACGTGACGCAGTATACTTCTCGAGGGTGCAATTAGGATGAACCCCTCGGAATTTTTACCTCGTAAGGAAGAGTAGGTACTATAAATCATTTTTCGACGGTGTTCCACTTGCATTAGGCGGACAAATTAATTCAGCTGCATTTGGCTGCTCTTTACTTTACCGGACTCAAAATTTGTGCCTTTCTCCTATAAATTATGACGTAATTGGTATGTAATCCAGTAGATTTGTACCCGGGACGGCTTTAGTGGAAGTTTCGATCCTGTAGGATCAATGGTTCGGGACTTATGCTTGCATAAAGTTGTTCATTATTCATTGTTTTTGACAGGTAAGGGCGCCGCCATATTGGTTTGCAGTGACGATCGCGCGCGGCTTACCGAGCTGAACCGCTAGGTGGCAGCACGAGCACGCGTTAATGCTGATAATAACGAGTGGGTATTGCGACTGTGGTTTCAATTTTGAAAAACATGGCCACGATGTTGCGTTTTAACTGGTCTGGCTTAGGTTTTTGTAAATATTTTCCACGATATGTCTTCTCAAACATTTTCTGAGACATTTTCTGAGGTATTTTCTCTATGTCAGCGATATTACTGTGTGCCCGTGCTGCCATCTAGCGGTTCTGCTCGGTAAGCGGCGCGCGATCGTCACTACGAACCAATATGGCGGCACCCTTACCTGTGAAAAACACTGAATAATGAACTTTAAGATAGCATAACTCCTCAACCATTGATCCTACACGATCGAAATTTCGACTGCATCCGCCCATGGTACAAATCTACTGAATTACATACCAAATGCATCATAATTTATTGAAGAAAGGCAGAAATTTTGAGTCCGGTAAGGTAAAGTTTACCCGAACAATGTGTAAAGCTAATTGACTGAATGCCACAATGATGTGCTGCGGTCATTAAAAAGAACTGTTACCCCACAAAATATTAACTTTTAAAGAAATTATTGTTACTTGCATTAACATAAATACCTTTTTCATAAATATGTCTTGGATTAATGTCCGCAGCAAATACAGCATTGAAAGTTTCATGCGCATTCTGACAAACACTATTTATGTTTTGAAAGGGTCTAGGTTGCTCGTAGATAGAGTGCGAATATATGTGTAAATGTTGAGAACAATTGAGAACTATTCGACGTTTAGTATCTCTAATAAAATGCTATAATTATAGGTTAACCTACTGAAAAGATAGTCGTCTTAAACTTTTGTCCGCTACTGTAACTATATAAGAATGCTAATACTGTAATAATAGTAGACTGCCAAACAGTTTGACATTATGCAATGCTGCCAAGAATAAGTTTGTTTATATCGTTGAAACTAAGAAGAAGATTCCCAGCAGTATAAAATTCCATAAATTTCCACTATGATTTTGGTTTGTCCATTTAAGACTGTCCGATCTCTATCTAGACAAGTTGAAAGAATTGCTATGTTCCTGTTGTTTTGATGAAAACGTCCGTGTAGAAAACTAAATGACATAATCACGATACGAGATGTATATTCAAGATCAGGTGACATAGCATATCATCAAAATTTTTCCGTTAATGAGATACGGATCTTGTTCGGTTGATCGTTAATCGTAATCGATCACTAAATGAATGTACGATAAGACAATGCCATCAAATGAAGGTCAAACTTATCATTTGTTTAGAGCAACTATTTATCTTAAGAGTATTCCAGCCTTAATAAATTATCAGACTTTGTATTATCATATTGAGCACGTTCCTCAAGTGATTTGTACGTTTACCCCAATCACAAAATACAATGTAAATACAAGTTGAATTTAAGACAGTGTATCTAGAGTAAACTGTGTAGAGTAAAAGTGTAGAAGAATAATTATTATAAAATTATGCTGGGTAATAAATTGAGTTAATTATGTGTTCCTTTGTTTCTTTGGAGAATTAAATCATTTATTTAGATAATTAACATTACTGAAACGTCTACATTTTTTAGCAATATTATATCACGAGAAGAGTTCTTCGAATTTTACATTTCGTGGGTTATATGCATTGATAATAAAATCAAGTTGGTATTCAAAATACTAGAAAGATCTAAAAAAAAAAATTTTGAAAACGCCGATACATTGTAAACAGCGTGTTAAAATTGTTAAAAAATAACAGCAATGTCTTTCTATCCCTGTCTGCTGTCGGAATGCAAAAAATGTTGCATTTTAAAATAATAATAATGGGGAAGTATTTTAATAATGGGGAAGATTCTAAAAAATTTTCAGACTTTTCAATCATAAATAACAGTTGCGAGCAATAATAATAATGGCGAAATATTTGAATAATGGGGAAGATTCTAAAAAATTATTCAGACTTTTCAATCATAAATAACAATTGCGAGCAATAATAATAATGGAGAAGATTCTAAAAAATTTTCAGATTTTTCATTCATAAAATACAGTTGCGAACAATAATAATAATGGGAAAGATTCTAAAACATTTTCAGACTTTTCAATCATAAATAACAGTTGCGAGCAATAATAATAATGGCGAAATATTTGAATAATGGGAAAGATGCTAAAAAATTATTCAGACTTTCCAATCATAAAATACAGTTGTAAGATATAATAATACTGGGGAAGATTCTTAAAAATTTTCTGACTTTCCAATCATAAAATACAGTTGCGGGCAATAATAATAATGGGGAAGATTCTAAAAAATTTTCAGATTTTTCAATCATAAAATACAGTTGCGAACAACAATAATAATGAGGAAATATTTTAATAATGGGGAATATTCTAAAAAATTTGCAGTTTTTCAATCATAAAATACAGTTGCGACCAATAATAATAATGGGGAAGATTCTAAAAAATTATTCAGACTTTCCAATCATAAAATACAGTTGCGAACAATAATAATAATAATGTGGAAGATTCTAAAAAATTATTCAGACTTTCCAATCATAAAATACAGTTGCGAGCAATAATAATAATGGAGAAGATACTACAAAATTTTTAGACTTTTCAATCATACAATATACAATTGCGAGCAATTAAATAATAATGGGGAGATATATTAATACTGGGGAAGATTCTAAAAAATTATTCAGACTTTCCAATCATGAAAAACAGTTGCGAGGTATAATAATAATGAGGAAGATTCTCCAAATTTTTCAGACACCTATTTGTCAAATTGCAAATACCTAATTGAAAAGATTGATAAGAGGAAGGATGAGAAATTTGTCGTTATCGTGAATATCTGCCATATCTTGATGACCTACAGTCCCCATATATATCAAATTACTGGCCACTGTGGGAGGAACATTCGTCAGTTGTGTATGTATAAGAAACTTTAGATAGACCCTACTCCGCTCGAATTACACACAGCGGGTATAAAAGGGGGCCGATGTCATTAGATTTCGCTGTAGTTGTTGTTGTTACGTCGGTGACGGTGGCAGTTCGAACTAATTGGGCTGCATACGCACGGTAATCAAAGGAAGCATCAGATTCATCGCTTACGATCGCAGTACACGTACACGTAGAAACCGAGAGCCCGTAAATCAGTGAACAACAATATGATCAGTCTCGTTAAGATCGAATTCTATTCTCTCTATAGGTCGCTCGTCCAAAATAGACATCGCGAAAATTACTACACAATACACTCACGTTTGTCAACGCAGCAGGCGCTTATTACAGCATCCATTCACAATTTATTCAGAATTTGCAGACTAGTAGTACTTTATATTTTATTATTGGTGGTTATCAAAAAATTGTCAGTTGGCCATTACCAAATTTTTGAATAGAAGCACTCGCCCACATCGACTTATAATTTTATATTTTATTGGTGGCCATTAGAAAATTGAGAAATAGGTGCACTCGTTCCCATAAACGTAGAATTATATATTTTATTGGGAGCAATTAAATAATTTTGAGGATAAGCAAATTGTTGGATAGATGCACTCGTCCACATCAACGAAGATTTTTATACTTTGTTGCTGGACATTAGAAAATTGAGAAATGGGTGCACTCGTTCCCATCAATGTAGAATTATATATTTTATTGTTGGCAATTAAAAAATTGTGAAGTGGCCATTAGCAAATTATTGAACAGCCATCAAAAAATTGTGAGGTGGAAATTAGAAAACTGTTGAATAAGTGCATTCCTTCACATCATTATAAACTTCTATATTTTATTGATGGCCATTAAAAAATTGTGAGGTTGAAATTAGAAAACTGTTGAATAAGTGCATTCATTCACATCAACATAAACTTCTATATTTTATTGATGGCAATTAAAAAATTTGTGAAGTGACCATTTGAAAATTATTGAATAGTCGCACTCGTCCACATCAACATTTTTATATTTTATTATTGGTGGCCATCAAAAAATTGTGAGGTTGAAATTAGAAAACTGTTGAATAAGTGCGTTCCTTCAAATCATCATAAACTTCTATATTTTATTGATGGTCATTAAAAAATTGTGAGGTTAAAATTAGAAAACTGTTGAATAAGTGCATTCATTCACATCAACATAAACTTCTATATTTTATTGGTGGCCATCATAAAATTGTGAGGTGGAAATTAGAAAACTGTTAATAAGTCCACTCATTCACATCAACATGAACTTTTATATTTGATTGGTGACCATTAAAAAATTCTGAGGTTGAAATTAGAAAACTGTTGAATAAGTGCATTCGATCACATCAACATAAACTTCCATACTTTATTGGTTGCCAATATAAAATATAGAAGAAAAATTTTAAATTGTTGAATAGGTGCACTCATTCACATCAACATATATTTTTATATTTTCTTGGTGGCCATTAGAAAATGGAGAAATGAATGCACTTGTTCCCATCAATGTAGATTTTTATATTTTATTATTGATAGTAATTAAAAAATTGTGAGATGGCCATTTGCAAATTTTTGAATAGGTGCACTCGTCCATATCAACATATAATTTTCTATTTTGTTGGTGGCCAATAAAGAATTGAGAAATGGGTACATTCGTTCCCATTAACATAGATTTTTCTATTTTATGATTGGTGTTTATTAAAAAATTGTGAGATCAAAATTAGAAAATTGTTGAATAGGTGCACACACTCACTTCAATATCGACTTCTGTATTTTATTGATGGCCATTCTAAATTGTGAGGTGGAAATTAAAAAATTGTTGAAAAGGTACACTGATTCACATCAACAATATTTTTATATTTTGTTGAGGGCCATTTGCAAATTGTTGAATAGGTGCACTCATCCATATCAACATATAATTTTCTATTTTGTTGGTGGCCAATAAAGAATTGAGAAATGGGTACATTCGTTCCCATTAACATAGATTTTTCTATTTTATGATTGGTGTTTATTAAAAAATTGTGAGATCAAAATAAGAAAATTGTTGAATAGGTGCACTCACTCACATCAACATAGACTTCTATATTTTATTGGTGGCCATTAAAAAATTGTGAGGTGGAAATTAGAAAATTGTTGGAAAGGTGCACTCATTCACATCAACATATATTTTCATATTTTGTTGGGGGCCAATAGCAAATTGTTGAATAGGTGCACTCATCCATATCAACATACAATTTTCTATTTTGTTGGTGACCATTAAAAAATCGAGAAATGGGTACATTCGTTCCCATTAACATAGATTTTTCTATTTTATGATTGGTTGTTATTAAAAAATTCTGAGATGAAAATTAGAAAACTGTTAAATAGGTGCACTCACTCACTTCAATATCGACTTCTGCATTTTACTGATGGCCATTAAAAAATTCTGAGGTGAAAATTAGAAAATTGTTGAATGAGTGCATTCATTCGCATCAACATAGACTTCTATATTTTATTGGTGGCCATTAAAAAATTGCGAGGGGGGAATTAGAAAATTGTTGAATAGGTGCACACACTCACTTCAATATCGACTTCTGTATTTTATTGATGGCCATTCTAAATTGTGTGGTGGAAATTATAAAATTTTTGAAAAGATACACTGATTCACATGAACATATATGTTTATATTTTGTTGAGGGCCATTTGCAAATTGTTGAATAGGTGCACTCATTCACATCACCATATATTTTTACAGTTTGTCAACAGGTGTACATCACTAGAATTTTATACTTCACTCGTGATGTTGTGTACAGTACTCGGAGTACGATATAAAGTTGGGAGTTTTAATGAACTCGTCTGATCCAAGTTGACCCCAGCGTTTCGTGTGTTTAGGAAACATGAAGGCGATAATACTGTTCTGTGTAATGTCATTGTACGCGGTTGCTGGACACGATCAGCGTGGCCAGGAATGGTGGCGTTCAATGTCCCTTTATCAGATTTATCCCAGGAGCTTTAAAGACAGCGACGGGGATGGCGTGGGTGATTTGAGAGGTAAGCGCACACACGTTCTTTCCCGGCCATCTTTTTCCCTTCTTTGACGTTCACTCTCCTCCCGGTTGCAAAGAACAACCATAATAGCTGTCCCTCCGAACACGGACATATTACTCTTTATACTCGAACCGGAAGCGGAAAATTTGATTGAATTCTAATAAAAGAATTTAATAAAAACTTTTCTATAGGCGATGTCGAGCCACATCAATTAGTATATTGAAAAATATATGAACACGCTCGACCTGCAAAAAAATTATTACTGCAATATCATAGACCTCTCTGACTCGAGCAACTTTTGTTAATAACGTTTTTCAATATCTCCAGAAATAAAAAATATATTTTTCATAAAGAAAATAGTATTTTAAATGAAATATACAATTTCGAAAGTAAATTATTTCTATTTGAACAATCTGAACCTCCAAATAAAATATTTCTATTTCAACAATTTGTTCCAGAAAATAAATTATTTCTATTCGAACAATCTGAACATCAAAATGAAATATTTTTATTTCGACAATTTGCCCCAGAAAATAAAATATTTCTGTTCTAACAATCTGAAACATAAGATATACAATTTC
>CM052199.1:3976777-3995187 GCA_028455805.1 Lasioglossum figueresi | reverse complement strand
TACAAAAAATTGCTTTTGGGAAAAACTTTTGAAATTTGGGAAAATTTGTAGACATGGGGAAAATTGATTGTGGGGAAAACTTTTGGATTTTACCAAAATTGCTTTTGGGAGAACTTCTCAAGTTTAGAAAAATTAATAGATATGGGGAAAATGATTATATTTTAGAGAAATTATATTTGGGAAAAACTTCTGGATTTTAGGAAAATTGCTTTTGGGGAAAACTGCTTAATTTTATGAAAATTTCTAGGTCTGGGGAAAATGATTAAATTTTAGAATAATTACTTTTGGGAAAAACTTCTGGATTTTAGGAAAATTGCTTTTGCCCCCAAAGAAGTTCCCCAACTTCTAAATAGAAAAATTATTTTCGAGGGAAATTTCTAGATGTGGGGAAAGTCGGTAAATTTTGGGGAAAACTTCTAACGTTTAGGAAAATATCTAATCTATTCCGGGGAAAAGTATTAATAGATCTCGGAAAATCTAAATTTTAGAAAAATTGTTAGATTTGAAAAAATGTGCTAAATTTTATGAACATGTCTGCATCTGGAAAAAAATGCTGGGCTCGGGGAAACTGTTGAGCTTTATGAAAATTTATGGATTTATGGATTATTATTTGCAGTATAATTAATTTATAAATTTCGTACCAGCTACTACGTTCTAATTAAAATTCTCCGTACAAAACTATTGGATTATCGGCTGGCAATTTTTGTTGCAGAAAAAGTTATGAAATTCTGCATTTTTCAGCGTAGGTGAACTCGAATCTGTAGATACAATTGTAGCTGAGATAATTAGTCATTGCTTCCACAAAAATTTGCTCGGAAAACTTCGTCAATTAACGAATAACAATAATAAAAATAACACATGATGAGTTCTATTTTTGGTATAGCGCCGTTTTAATATTAACTAAACTACATAAGAATACACATTTATTTATTTTTAATAATATTGTGCTTGCGATCACATGCCGACACAATGTTAAAAAATTTTGTTTCTCATTTTGCACAAAGCTGGACTGACAATTTTAACTGATAATATTGTTTAATATACTAAGTATTTAGGTATTGTTCTCCTTACGCAGGTGAGTGTGTTCGGTGGACCGGCATGGACCTGGCGACCGGAACGCAACGCGTATTATTTCCACCAATTTACACCTGAGCAACCAGACCTCAACTACAATAATGAACTTTTAGTGAAGGAGATGCAGGTATGTATTATTACAAAAGTTATAGCAAATATCATTCTACAAATAATCGCAAATACGCTGGTAAACGTATTAACCCCTTGCCCTTCGATTTATTTTACGGTTTCAGTGATTAGCACATTTTTGTAGACCATAATATCCTTAAAAAAAAGGAGAAAACGGGTAAACTTTACTTTACCGGACTCAAAATTTTTGCTTTTCTCCTATACATTATTATGTATTTGGTATGTAATCTAGTAGATTTGTACCCGGGACGGCTTTAGTCGAAGTTTCGATCCTGTAGGATCAATGGTTCAGGAGTTATGGTTGGTTAAAGTTGAGCAATCTCCAGTGTTTTTGATACTTATGGGCGCCGCCATATTGGTTTGTACTGACGATCTCGTGACGCTTGCCGAGCAGAACCGCTAGGTGGCAGCACGGTCACGCGTTTATGCTGATAATATAGAGCGGGTATTGCGATTGTTGTTTGAATTTTGGAAGGCATGGCCACGATGTTGCGTTTTAACTGGTCTGGGTTGGTTTTTTGTAAAAATTTTCCACGATATTTCTTCTCAAACATTTTCTGAGATATTTTCTCTATATTAGCGATATTACTGTGTGCACGTGCTGCCATTTAGCGCCCTTACCTGTCAAAAACACTGCAGATTGCTCAACTTTAAGCAACCGTAACTCCTGAACCATTGATCCTACAGGATCAAAACTTCGATCTGCAGATTCTCCGGGTACAAATCTACTCGATTACATACCAAATATATAATTATTTATAGGATAAAGGCAAAAATGTTGAGTCAAAAGTTTTGTATGGTTTCGTTGAGCAAAAATGTTAAGCGTTTCTTTCTAGATGAAATAAAATTGGATTCCTTTCTAATTAATATTTAAGCATTAAAATAAATGTAGCCATACAAAAACTATAAAGTTTCTGTTTCCTTCTACGACATTTTTGGGGATAACGATGTTTTAATCACTGTAACTGTGACGAAAATGGTACGGCAAGGGGTTAAACATTGATTTTTCATTAATATTTTTGTCCAAGGCGAACTCATACGGTTCATTGAAAGTGATGTATAGACTGTGGATTTTTATGTATTTATAGCTTGGAAAAATTGTCAGAAAAATGCTGGAAAATAAAATTCCACAGAATTTAGTACGATTGTTATTTACTTCAGATCAGCAAGGACTACTACAACTGAAAATAAAATTTCTGCAATAATTGACTACAAACATCCGCGGTCTACTGATGCAATTTAATATATCAGGCCATCCCGATGAACATTATTGCAATGAATAATAATATTCAGAAATATGTGAATAATGATCTACACAAGTAGTTTAATAAACATTTGTCGACATTCGTATAATATAAATTCAATTGATACAGCTGAATGAGATTGATTTAGAAAATTCATATAATTTGTTATAATAAGAATCTGAATCGAGGTGATTTGCAAAAGCACACACACACACACATGCACGGAGGTCTGAAAATTCTGGTTCATTACGCGAGTTCATCAGTCCACTACTTCCAATCAAGCTGCATCATCGGCATAGAGAATTTTCTCGGGAATCGAATTAGCTTCGACCTAGCAATGAAACCCTAATTTAGCTTGAGGTTCCTGCAGCCAAAATTAAGTGGGGAGCAGAAATCGCGTCGAATCCACGTTGACAGGTAGCAAGCCGGGCGATCCTGTTATCGATTATATCATCGGAATATGATTTGCGATACTGATCACCGCTCGATAGTCCATATCGGTGTACATATATCTATGACATACTACTTTATCTTGCATTATTTGAACTGAGGCCAACAGATTGCATTCAATCTCGATTCATTACGCTGATAGAACTGATTTTTAACGAGATTATATTGTTATCCGACCAGTGTGAAGGTTGCTTGCCACTTTTTCTGAGTACCAGATTTCGCAATTTTCGATAATCGCAGCTTCGTTGTTAATTGTTACGTATAAAACAGCTACAGTACCGAACAAAATCATACGACATTTGATGTATTTGTATATTTCGTATAACACAATAGGATATATGTACATATTACACTCCCTGTATATTAAATATCTCCTTCAAAGTATCCATATAGAATTGCAAGTTTGTGTATTGTACACGAAAGAAATTAGAGAAAATAATGTAGACATGAATTTATTTTAGTCGAACAAAATGATAGAACATTATTAAAAAAATACAATTGTTCGAACAGAAATATTTTGTTGAATTCCAAATTAATATTTAGTAAAACCACCTTTTCGCTGTATAACATCTACCAAGCGATTAGGAATTGATTTGAACAATTTTTTAATACGTTTTTGTCTTAAAAGACTCCAATTTGTAACAATACTTTGTTTTAATTCCGTTACATCTTTGTATTGTTTTCCATTCTCACAAACGTTTCTCGAAAGTTCTGCCCATATATTTTCAATAACATTAAGGTCGGGTGAACTCGAGGCACGTCACATTTTCAGAACTAAAATAAGTTTTAACACATCTTGCGGTACGTATCGCAGCATTATCCTGTTGAAAAATAAACGTACTGTCTGCAATACGAGTCGCGCGCTTATTTAACCGATCGTCTATTAATTCAAGATATTTTGTGCTGTTTACACGGCCTGATAAAAAATTCATGTCAGTTTTTCCCCGATATCCAATACCGGCACACACCGTGACACTTCCGCCGCCCATTTGTCGACGGCTTAAATATTGTTCTTCTTTCCTTAGATCGTGGAAATAGTAGTTCCAGCCATCGGGACCGTCCAAATTAAATTTCTTTTCATCGCTAAATATCACATTACTCCACTTCTTTTACCACAAAACATGATCGCGAGCAAACTTTAAACGAGCTTCTTTACGTTGCTCGCTTAGAGGAGGTTTTCTTTTTAGTTTTTTTCGTTTAATTTGTTTACCGCTTTGGAGAATACGTCGCACGGTTCTTACGTTAGCTGAAACACCTGCTTCTTCAGCGATTTTTCTGGCAGTTCCTTTATAATTAGAAGCTACGCGTAATATGGCTCGTCTGTCGCGTTCTGTTGTAGCCCGAGGTCTGCCAGTACTTTTATTTTTCCGGTAGATTTTCGGATTTTTAAAGAAGTTATACACAACGCGACGGCTTCTATTTAATAACTTCGCAATTTTCGTGATAGTTTGATTTCGTTACCGCAATAACAAAATTCGGTCGACTTCACTTTTGACTAATTGTTTTCCTCGACCCATTTCAACTTGAATGGCACAAATGTTGTAGATAACTGAAAAATTTCCACGTCTGCTTCTAGTCACTGCTGATAGATTACTGCCAGAGTACGTAATAACAGAAAATATTACATGCGTCCTATCAATTTGACCGAGCAAAGCCAGCCCATGTTTACACTTCTGCCTCTAATTTCTTTTGTGTACAAAATACAAACTTGCAATTCTATATGGATACTTTGAAGGACATATCTAATATACAGGGCGTGTAATATGTACACATATCCTATTGTGTTATATGAAATATACAAATACATCAAATGTCCTATCATTTTAAATACTTAGAATAATTTTCTCGGGGCTACGGTTTCGATCAAATTCTACACTATATAGCTATTTTGTAACACTCCAAACGTATCTCGATTCGGATTTGAATCTTGTTATGTTATATGGGACCACGTTGCTACAGAATTGTGTTTTTTTTTCTATGGGAGGAAATAAAAGTGGTTAGGTTAGGTTAGGTTAGATCCTATCATTTTGTTCCGCACTGAAAATGTCCCGGACTAGTCAAAATAATTTAATTTTACGAGGTATACAGTTAAGAGCACAACTGATTACAAACACTTTAAATCAGAATAACTTTTTTATGAATGGACCAAACGACTTCAGTTTCTCTGTGAGGCTAGAAGAATTAGGAAAATCTAAATTTTAGAAAAATAGTTAGATTTGAAAAAATGTGCTAAATTTTATGAAAATGCCTGCATCTGGAAAAACTTCTTTATGAATGGACCAAAGTCGTAGACCAAACGACTTCAGTTTCTCTGTGAGGCTAGAAGAATTAGTTTAGAAAATTACGTTTAAAAAAAATGTTGATATTATGCATTTGGTCGGAATTGTGAATAGTAAAAATTGATTTTTACAACTTTTCTAGCTGTGCCAATAACGAAAATTTAAAAGATGTGTTTGGTCAACTGGTACAAATTATGTATACATATTGCTCTGAAAATTTCATTGAAATATATATATACGTTTATATATATATATTTATATACGTTTCAAAGACCAAAAATATGGAAAAATTGCAATTTTTTTTACTTTCGGGGAAAACTTCTAAAGTTTAGGACAATTTGTACGTCTGGGAAAAATTATTAAACTTTAGGAAAATTACTTTTTGGGAAAACTATTGAATTTTAGGAAAATTTTTGGATCTGAGGAAAATGATTAAATTTTAGAATAATTACTTTTGGGAAAATTTCAGGATTGTAGGAAAATTGCTTTTGGGGGAACATCTAAATTTTAGAAAAATTACTTTTGGGGAAACTTCTGGATTCTAAGCAAATTGCTTTTGGTGATAACTTCTGAAGTTTAAGAAAATATCTAGGTCTGAGGCAAATGTTTAAATTTTAGAAAAATTACTTTTGGGGGAAATTTTAAGATGTGGGAAAAATTGCTAAATTTTAAGGAAAACTCCTGAAGTTTAGGAAAATTTCTAGGTTGTGGTGAAAATGATTAAATACTCGAAAAATTACGTTTGAGTAAATTTCTAGATGTGGGGATGATGATTAAATTTTAGAAAAATTACTGTTGGGGAAAACTTCTAAAGTTTAGAAAAATTTCTAGGTCTGGAGAAAATGATTAAATTTTAGAAAAATACTTTTGGGGAAAACTTTTGTATTTTACGGAAATTGCTATTGGGGAAAATTTCTAAATTTTAGAAAAATTACTAATCTGGAAAAAATGATTAAATTTAAGAAAAATTACTTTTGGGGTAAATTTCTAGATGTGGGAAAAATCGCTAGATTTTAGGGAAAACTCCTGAAGTTTAGGAAAATTTCTAGGTTGTGGTGAAAATGATTAAATACTCGAAAAATTACAGTTGGGTAAATTTCTAGATGTGGGGAAATGATTAAATTTTAGAAAAATTACTCTTGGGGAAAACTTCTAAAGTTTAGAAAAATTTCTAGGTCTGGAGAAAATGATTAAATTTTAGATATATACTTTTGGGGAAAACTTCTGTATTTTACGGAAATTGCTATTGGGGAAAATTTCTAAATTTTAGAAAAATTACTAATCTGGAAAAAATGATTAAATTTAAGAAAAATTACTTTTGGGGTAAATTTCTAGATGTGGGAAAAATCACTAGATTTTAGGGAAAACTTCTGAAGTTTAGAAACATTTCTAGGTTGTGGGGAAAATTATTAAATATTCGAAAAATTACTTTTGGGTAAATTTCTAAATATGGGGAAAATCGCTAAATTTTAGGAAAATTGCTAGATCTGGGAAAATGATTAAACATTCTAAAAATTAATTCTGAGGGAAATTTCTTCTTTATGCCGCAGTCATAAAAATAATGTCTCTACACGATTTGCCTCCGTGCAGAACACAGACCGTGGGAAAAATATCGCGACTTTACTGTATCAGTTACGTTTAAGGCTCGGTAGGTTAGCGTTAAAATAGTCGAATTTAAAATAGTTAGAATTCGTCGAATGATTGTTTGAAGAAATGACTCGACGTGTGGTAGAAGACCAATGGATCAGTGTTAAGTTTGATGTGGAACACTAATTACACGGTCTCCGATGTCGTTATTGGAAGAACGGTTAGCCGGGGTATCCCTTCTATACGTTGTCTGTGGATGAGCGATATTTCACAAAAAATTGTAGGCTTCTTTTGCCCGAGGAAAAAGCGACAGGCGAACCGTGTTGGATTTCCACACTTCACGTACACGCGAGCATCGTTTCAGTGGCCAGGGGAACGAAAAGGGCTCCGATATGCGGTGTAATGTATACAGGCAGGATTTATTTCCAGCCTGGTAACGATCCCACGAAATTAATCCAGCATCCGTACAAGCGTCCCATAACACCGGCCAGATAAGACAATTTATTCGACACAGAAAAAAAAACAACAATTTCTCTTCTTCTCATTCGGAACGAGTGCTTAAGTGATTGGACACGTTGGAAAGTGTTGCAAATATTCGAATAGTACTTCGAAAATTTCTTTCTATCAAACATTTCCAATTTCCTTCAACGCTATACTTTCATCCGGCAATTATTGAAAACATTATTTAATAATCAGACTCGGGATGTGTACGAAAAATAAAAAGTTTGTGCATCAATTGCAAGACGCAGGAGCTAAATATAAATTTATATTCTTCATTAATAATTTCAATGTGGTGAAAATAATATATTCATACTCTTTAAGTCTTTTAATATTTTCACTGTTTTAAATTGCACTCGCTCGTTTTTGTTATAAATGCATAAAGTCCGGAGTTTATTAATAGTAGAAGGTTGTTTCAAGCAACTTTCTCCTTCACGAAAACTTTCTCCGAGGTTTCGTTAAGGAGTTATTCACGAAAAACGCGGTCCAATCAGAGCGCGGCTACCGTCAACGAATTCCGACTCGACCAACGGCAACGCCTCACTCAGCTGCAGTCGCGCTGTGATTGGTACGCGTTTTTCGTTAATAACTCCTTAACCGAGCCGCGGAGAAGATTTTCGCGAAGGAAAATGTTACTTGATATGAGTCCAGGAATCACCCGCTTGTACAACATTCTTGAGACACCATGTTATCAATAATTATTAACACTAAACCGACCATCGAAAGTGATTGGCGTATATAGTATTATAAAGATAACAAGATTAAATTTATTTATATTTTGTGCTATTTTAATATAATATATACTGGAGTCAAAAAATATATTCAATAAATTCCCATGAAAACACCTTTACAATTTTAATAATTGTCAAATAAGAAATCTAAAATGAGTCATTCCACACACGAACACCCCTAGTGATAGGTTAAATAATTCCTTTCATAAAATAATTGTTATTATATATAACTGGCAAAATAAAAAAAATAATAAAAATAATTAAAAAATCAGAAAATAAGAAAAGAAAACAAAGAAATTTGATCATAAGATATTGTTTCTCATTTTTGCAATTGAACAATGTCTACCAATTCGTGAATACATTATTAGACGTAATAAGAGGTCTTGTACTTCGTATGTACATCATAATGATTACCATTTCACATTTTCCGTGAAGGTAATGGAATTAATTCCGCACACGTTGGTACTTTTTCAACAGCACTGTTACATTCAGTAAATTAACGAGATTCCCTTGTTCTGCGTTTTTTAAAAACATTTTCCGTACAAAGGATGGGGCGCATCTCATAAAATAAATTAATCACGGAGACAGTCAATGAGATGAGTGATCGTGTGGAATATTTTTTTCAAGACGTAATAAAAATGTGACGTATAATTATGTGTAAACGATACTCTAGTCAGCCGTCATTTATCGTGTCACGTTAGTGAGACTTTCCATCTGTTTGTGGCAGATGAGAAAATAAAGCTACAATTTCAAACCTCTGCGAGAACATTAAAAAATTTTCTTCTTGAATGAATCTTCCACTTTACTTTGACATCCTTGTAGAGCTTGGAAAGACTAGTTCTACGATTACCATGAACGTACCGTTGCGATTATTCAATCTCGAGATATCCATGTCTGAAAGATGTTCTCAGGTGTTCTGATTGGTGTTTTGTAGGACACCCTATATATTTTCTTTGACATTCTTGTAGAGCTTGGAAAGACTAGTTCAACGACTACCATGAACGTACCATTGCGATCATTCAATCTCGAGATATCTATGTCTGAAAGATGTTCTCAGGTGTTCTGATAGGTGTTTTGCAGGACACCGTATATATTTTCTTTGACATTCTTGTAGAGCTTGCAAAGACTAGTTCAACGACTACCATGAACGTACCATTGCGATCATTCAATCCCGAGATATCCAAGTCTGAAAGGTGTTCTGAAGGGTGTTTTGTAGGACACCCTATATACTTTCTTTGACATTCTTGTAGAGCTTGGAAAGACTAGTTCAACGACTACCATGAACGTGCCATTACGATCATTCAGTCCCGAGATATCCATGTCTGAAAGGTGTTTTGGATTAGGTGTGCTCCTTTAAGACAAGAATATCTCTGTAGAGAAAATAAATTCTAAAAGAATCCTTTCCCAAGGTAATTGATTAACGAGACTTGTTTGTGGCAGATGAGAAAATAAAGCTACGAATTCAAACCTCTGTAAAAACATTAAAAAATTTTCTTTGTGAATGAATCTTCCACAGGTGCGAAGATTAAAGCTTCCTCTTTACAACGAGATCAGAAAAAGCGATCTGCGATTTTTTCTGACCGAGTTATCGATCGTTGGCCGCAGGGTATACGGACAGCTATCCACTACACCGCGAGCGGTGTATTGGTTCGAACTAGTACCTCGTTTTTGTGTCATGATACGAGTAAAAAAAATCGTACGACATTTTTTAAGGTCTCGTTGTAAAGAGGTAGGTTTAATCTTCGAATTCGTGGCGGATTTATTCGAGCCAAAAAATTTTCAAAGTTTTCACAGAAGCTTAAATGCATTGACGACGAAAAGTCGCCGAATCAACACACCACGGTACTTCGAATTCTGATAACAAATGAAATTATAGCTAATTGATAAAAGTAGAAGTGTGAAAAGCTGCGATAACGAGACCGGCATTATTATTGCCTTATTTGTTTAAACGAATTCCTCACCGTTTAAACATTTCGTGACGAATACAATTCGTGTTAATTCTGTATTTAAGAGCGTGATTTATTTCAATGGAACAGAGTATTCATTTTCCACGGCGCCATCACTGCCATTTGATTTATGCGATTACATACATCTGTGGTTGACATGCAAAACCATACTACTTGTCTACCAACACAGCGCCTCATTGTCGGTTTCAAGTGCTTTATTGTGGAGCACTTTGATTTATTGTGTACACCGTCCATTGTTTGCTAAATATCAACACTAACAGTACAAAAACACTTTTTTTTTGGAATAACGATTAATTGTATTTAACATCTCAGTTCGATAAATAATCCGTGAGTCGGTGGACATATAATTTTATTTTTCATTTTCCCGATTTTAAAGAATACCTTAATAATATACAATAATACTTGAACGATATAATAATACTTTAACACTGAACCTACCACTGCCGGTCGAATGATCGTTTTCATATTTTTTATTTTACAACTATTAAAATTATACAACCACAGTAAAGTCGCGTTATTTCTCAGCGATCGCCTACCCCGAATTTGTCAATACCGTGTTTGGTGTAATTTTAATCAGAAAAATCCCACAAATAAGTTAGTGAAAGTCCCATAAAAAAATAATAATAAATAAAGAAGTTTTGTAATTGGATTAGTAGTGGTTACATGCTGTCCTCTTCTACGTTCGGCTTCGTTTGTACTCTCGGTGCGGTAGACGCAGTCATAATAAAATAGTGTCCCTACGCGTTACTTCTCCGTGCAGAACACAGCCGTTTGCAAAATATCGCGACTTTACTGTACTTCCGCGGGAAGTGGTTTAATAAATTTCTTTATTCCCGCACATATACTATCCTAAAAAATGTACACAATTCAAGTAAATACAGTTTTGTCGTTTTTGTAAGGTACAACATTTTAATCGATTTTAGAGCTTGGTAGGTTTAGTGTTAATAATATATATTATATAAATATATTATGAATGTAATACAATAAATATATTATGAATGTAATACAATAAATATATTATGAATGTAATATAATAAATATATTATGAATGTAATATAATAAATATATTATGAATGTAATATAATAATTATATTATGAATGTAATATAATAATTATATTATGAATATAATATAATAATTATATTATGAATGTAATATAATAATTATATTATGAATGTAATATAAAAAATATATTATCAATATAATATAAATATATTACCACTATAATATAAATATATTACATAATAAATATAATAAATATATTATCAATGTAATATAAATATATATTATCTATAAATATGTATAATACAATAAATATATTCTATAAATATTGTATAAATTATTATAATATATATTATATAGACTCAGTCATATTAAAACAGACAACAACGAATAGAAAGTAGTAACAATTACCCAGAGATAGTTGTTATTTCAACGTGACCCTGACGCGACCTTGATTCCTTATCAAATACTATCTACAGAATATCCGAGAATGTGCATCGTTACGTTGAATCACTGCTTGTCAACGTTGAGCAATTTCCACGGTAAGGAAAACTGCGGAAAGTTTGTTGAATTCTAAGTTGCTCGGTAATTCTCGCGGCGAAACTTCCCGCGAAGAATCATGAATAGAACATGGCGGTCGAATCGTTACAGAAAATAATTTATTTTCTAGTTTGTGATATGCATACAAAAATCATTAGATCTAATACAAAAGTAAAGGAACGGACGATAATCATTTCCGACTTTTTTTAAATAAATAAAACAGAAAATATATCTGACTTCAGTTTCTGCTGAAATCACACTTCAACGAAATCTCATTCAATTCTTTTACTAGCAACAATTAACCTAGAAATCCTGAAAGATTAATTTCTTCACGGTTTCAATGAATTTTTCTAGAAATAAAAATTATTTCATCCATAATGAAATTCTAAATAAATAAATACAACAGAAAATATATTTGACTTCAGTTTTTGCTGAAATCACACTTCAACGAAATTTCATTCAATTCTTTTACTAGCAACAATTAACCTAAAAATCCTGAGAGATTCATTTCTGCACGTTTTCAATGAATTTTTCTAGAAATAGAAATTATTTCATCCATAATGAAATTCTAAATAAATAAATACAACAGAAAATATATCTGACTTCAGTTTCTGCTGAAATCACACTTCAACGAAATCTCATTCAATTCTTTTACTAGCAACAATTAACCTAGAAATCCTGAAAGATTAATTTCTTCACGGTTTCAATGAATTTTTCTAGAAATAAAAATTATTTCATCCATAATGAAATTCTAAATAAATAAATACAACAGAAAATATATTTGACTTCAGTTTTTGCTGAAATCACACTTCAACGAAATTTCATTCAATTCTTTTACTAGCAACAATTAACCTAAAAATCCGGAAATATTCATTTCTGCACGTTTTCAATGACATATTTTTGTTCGACATTAAACCTACCGATCATCAAAAGTGACTAATGTGTATGGTATTATAAAAACAACAAGATTAAATTAATTTACATTTTATCAAAAAATGTATCCAATCAATTCCCATGGAAACACCTTTACAATCTGAATAACTGTCAAATAAAAAATCTGAAATGGGTCATTTGACTACTCGTGGTTGTGTTAATCGTTTCCCAAAAGATTTAAATTAAGAAAATTTCATTCATTAACAAAAGTTACTCCATCGATAATATTTCTCTTTTTGCAGGACGTCCTCAGGTTCTGGTTAAACAAAGGCGTAGACGGTTTCAGAGTGGACGCCATACCTCACCTCACCGAGGACGCTAGACTGTTAGACGAGCCATTAACAGGACACACCAATGACCCTAATAATTACGATTATACTGTTAAAAAGTACACCCAGAATCAACCTCTCACCTACGAGATAGTGAAGGGTTGGAGCAAGGTCCTAAAAGAGTACAAGGGCAACAGAGCTATGATGATGGAAGCTTACGCGGACATACCCCATACGATGAAGTATTTCTCCGCCGGAGCCAGCTTCCCCTTCAACTTCGGCATGATCACGAATTTGAATGAAAATTCTACCGTCGCTGAGTACAAACAATTGATCGACACGTGGATGACGAGCATGCCGCACAGCGGCACAGCTAATTGGGTGGTAAGTATTAATTATTCTACCGAACGTATACTCTGATAAAAAAATATTTTAAATATTTTAAAAATTGAAAATCTTGATTACTCGCAAATTGACCGCGTTTTGAATTCAAATTATTTTCTCAATACTATTCCGATATTGTTAAATAGATGCTCTTTATTATATTCCACTGGAATCTTTTCTGAGAGTCATTCTTTTACGTCATTTCAAGGTCATTGATAAATTTTCTTTTAGCGAAAATTGATGTTTTTTATTAGGTATTATCGTAGAGCGTGAAAATGCGAATCCAACGAGTACAATAAGCATACTGTTTCGATCATCCAATCCCGTAATGTTCGTGTCCGAACGGTGAAATTTTGGGTTAGGTTTGTTTCTTTCAATCACGAATATCTCGAGATCGAATGATCGCAATGATATGGTCAGGGTATTCGTTGGATTCGATTTTTCATGCTCTATAAGAATATCGAAGTCACTGACAATGTATCTCGTTGAGAATGATGATCATAAAAGATTTCTTGACTTTTTTATGTTACTGGAAGTGTTTGGAACGTGTTGCCTTTGAGAAATGATAGGATCAAGTTAATTTGGGTTTGAATAAAGAAATGGAAGAATTCTAGGAGGAGTTGCTGCAGCCGAGGGTAAACGATCGTAAAAATTCTGTGTGCAGGCGGGCAACCACGATAAACCGAGATTGGCGACTCGGTTTGGACCCGAACGAGCTCGAGCAGTCACCTTGATGACACTTTTATTGCCCGGTGTCAGCGTGACGTACAACGGCGATGAGATCGGCATGGTGGACACTTGGGTGTCTTGGAAAGACACCAAGGATCCGCAAGGATGCAATGCTGGAAAAGATGGGTTCGAAACGATGTCCAGGGACCCTGCTAGATCGCCATTCCAGTGGGACACGACCACCTCTGCTGGTAAGATTTACGTTTTCAAAAGGTGCATAAATCCTAATTAAATTCAATTTTATTCAATTGTATAATTCATAATAAAATACAATTGCATCATTCCTAACAAAATTCAATTTTATTCAATTGTATCATGTCAAATAAAATTCAATTTTATGCTATGCTAAGATTCCCAATAGAATTCAATTTTATGCTATGCTAATATTCCTAATAGAATTCAATTTTATGCTATGCCAACATTCCTAATAGAAAACAATTTTACGATATGCTAACATTCCTAGTAGAATTCAATTTTATGCTATGCTAACATTTCTCATAAAATTGAATTCTATTCAATTGTATCATGTCTAATAAAATTCAATTTTATGCTATGCTAAGATTCCCAATAGAATTCAATATTATGCTATGCTAATATTCCTAATAGAATACAATTATATACTATGCTAATATTCCTAATTAATCCAATTTTATGCTACGCTAATATTCCTAATAGAATTCAATTGTATGCTATGTTAACATTCCTAATAGAATTCAATTTTTCGATATGCTAACATTTCTAATAAAATTGAATTTTAACATTTTTAATCAAATTGAATTCTATTCAATTGTATTAGGTCTAATAAAATTCAATTTCATGCTATGCTAAGATTCCCAATAGAATTCAATATTATGCTATGCTAATATTCCTAATAGAATTCAATTTTATACTATGCTAATATTCCCAGTAGAATCCAATTTTATGCTATGCCAATATTCCTAATATAATTCAATTTTATGATATGCTAACATTTCTAATAAAATTGTATTCTAACATTCCTAATAAAATTGAATTTTATTCATTTGTATCATGTCTAACAATATTCAATTTTATGCTATGCTAACATTCCTAATAGAATTCAATTTTATGCTATGCGAACATTCCTAATTGAATTCAATTTTATGCTATGCTAACATTTCGAATAAAATTGAATTTTAACATTCTTAATAAAATTGATTTCCAACATTACTAATAAAATTAATTTCCAACGTTCCTAATAAAATTCAATTTTATCATTCTTAGTAAAATTCAATTTCAACATTCCTAATATACTTCAATTGTAACATTCCAAATCGTATTAGGATTTCTTTCGCAATTTGATAATATAAATCAACTTCGCAATGGTATAAACCAACAATAAATTTGCGAGTATCCAATGGAGTAAATTGAGACAATGTTTCCAGGTTTCTCTACGAATCCAAAAACTTGGCTCCCAGTTAATGCCAACTACGAAACCGTCAATTTGGAGACGGAGAAAGGAGAGAAGGACTCTTACTATAATTTCTACAACAGCATCGCGTGGCTGAGGAAAGCACCGTTCGTCAGAAAAGGAAGTGTAGTCACGAATCTGTTGAACAAAAACGTTCTGCTGGTCGCCAGGTAAATAATTAACACCTTATCTAATTTTCGATACTATTGCAATCACGATCGAAAAGTGTTCTCGTAGCTGTCAAACTAACTCTCAATTACGGAATAGTAGCATGTACATAGAATAGACATTTATCGAATTAATGTCTTCAAAAATTGTAATGATTAGAGCTAGATTGTAGATTTATGATAAATTTTATAATAGAAAATAACCAGATCAAATATATATATATTTGTATATACTTATTTATTTATAATATATATAATATAATTATAAATAAATATATAAATCAATATATACATTATGAATATACATATATATATATTATAATTATTTTATTAAATTATTAATAATTTTATTAAATTCAAGAAGATTTAACAATATTCTCAAACTCTATTATATAAATATATAAATAAATATATATACATATATATAACATAAATATATTTATAAATACATATATGTATCTATAATTTATTTTTTATTATTAATCTTAATATTATTTTTTTTATATGTACATACAAAATCATAATTAATTAAATATTCGTCAATTCGATTCAATAAAATTATTAGAATTATTAGAATATAAAATATACTGTGCCGATGCTTTTGTTCGTAATTCTGTAAAGCATAAACAATTGCTGCTCGTAAAATTAAAATTTTTTTTATACGTACATATAAAATCATAATTAATTAATTATTCTTCAATTCGATTCAATAAAATCATTAGAATTATTAGAATATAAAATATACTGTGCCGATGCTTTTGTTCGTAATTCTGTAAAGCATAAACAATTGCTGCTCGTAAAATTAAATTTCTGGTTTGTTTATATTCTTGTGTAGAAGCAACATTTACGGTAAAGAGTAAAACTGGTTCTCGCCTAGCAATTTGTTTCTGTTCGATGGAAAAATTGTAATCGATACGACGAGCCTTGCGGAACTGTTATAGTATTATGATTCGCGCTATAGTATGTGCTATTCTGTCGACAGGGAAACCGCGGAGGACGGATCTGTTTACGCAATAGTAAACCTCGGAGCCTCACAAGAGGCTGTCGACTTATCAGTGCTCGATAACGTATCGTGTCGATTGAATGTGTATTATGCGACGGTCAATTTTGATTTGACGTCAGGGTAAGTACTGAATTTTTCTCTGTGATACGGCTGCTGTAATTCTATCGCACTTATCAAAGCCTTGTCACTCGTGATAAACCGTGCTGTACAATTCAATCTAGAAAAAAAAAACACGAAATAGAATAATCATTGAGTTGGAAAGAAAGTTCATAGTGTTTTTCAAATTAAGAATCGAAGATAAAATTAAGGTGTTTATTCATATGTTTTTTATTTTACTAATTATTCATACGTTTGTTTAATAACAACGACGAGTTACCTCGAAAATGACAAAAAGTAATAGAAAAAAATGGAAAATATGTTATTGGATAAATATCTGAATTTTAGCTTTGAATTTTAAATTACAAAAGGTACGAACTTTCGTTCCAACCAAATATAAATGAATTCAATGTACACGTTGTGATTTAGACAATGCTGTTAGCAAGTTAAGAAATCTCGCATCAGCCAAACTAAAGGGAAATGTTATAAAATTAATTAAATTGTAATTTTGGATCGATAATAAATGAATTTTATTGAATAATAATTTTTTGTTTCTAAATCTAGGTCAGTCTTCTGCCGCACCAGGAACGTGCGCGTGCCTCCACATGGAATAGCGGTTTTCCTCAAATATTAGATCGACATAAAATACGCAAATATTTTTATTATATTCAGAAGCAGGCTCGGCACATTGTTAGATTCGCTTCAGTCCAACTAACAGTTTTAATTCATCGTCATGAAAAATTATTGTACAAACTTTATACACACACGGACCGATTTGATTTTCTCAATGATTAAACGTTGCTGTATACGCTATATTACCATTGCTGTATACTCACGAAAATATTGAAAATAAAGAATTTTAAAAATACAAAAAGAAATAAAATATTGCTCCCCGAGAAGCTGCACTCGTTAAAATAGCGATCCGAAAATGAAATAGTCTAGTCTATGCTCCACACCGTTCCTTTTATAATTTTTAGTTGAAACATTGCCGAATGAAATGTACAAAAAAGTTATAAAAAATTTAGAAGGGAACACAACAAAATGTAGAATCATTCAGACAATTCAAAGAAAATCTCCTCGGGAAGAACCAAGCTCGAGTATAATATTCTATTTCTATTAACCTTTCGTCGTGTGTGACTCAACATTACAGAAAGAAAAATGTAAATAAAACTGGTGTTTATATGTATTTGGCTCTTCTTTTATTTATCGAATTCTCGTATTTTTCATTTGAAAACAAATATAAATTACAACAAAGTTTGAGAGCTATATCTAATACGATTAGTAAAGAAGATTGATTAGAATAATTAA
Source organism: Lasioglossum figueresi (assembly GCA_028455805.1). Taxonomy (NCBI): domain Eukaryota; kingdom Metazoa; phylum Arthropoda; class Insecta; order Hymenoptera; family Halictidae; genus Lasioglossum; species Lasioglossum figueresi. The sequence goes on along the minus strand of CM052199.1, from coordinate 3,977,369 downwards.
ACTCAAACAAAATTAAAAACGCTTAAAACCGTAGGGAATTGTTGGCAACAAAATTGAAAAATAATTCGGAGTGCAAAACGGTTAATATCCGTTAATTATTATCCACCTCGTCGCGTCCTTAATCGAGGTTGTAATTTGTTTTTCTTTCCGGAAGGGGTATACCAATGTCCAAGTCATCTAAAACGCTGGGACACTCGAAATTCGTGCTACGATCCCGGGTATTCGATTACAACCTTTCACTTTTCCCGAAGGCCCTAAGAGTGCCTATTGATGGCAGCTGTTTCGGCCACGTGATAGCCACGTCGATCCGCATGTCAATTACACGAGTGATAGTCGTCGCCGAATCTCGAACGTTCGCAACGAATTTCGCTCGTCAACTTTCCAAAGTTTTTTGCGAACGCACGGCCCGGCAACGCGAACGTTAAAGCTACCTTCACTCTGACGCAATGTCCAACAACTTTTTGCCGCCAAGGTAATTTTTATTAACGAGGCTTCAAGGTGATCGGTACTTATTTGTAGGACACCCTATATATTTTCTTTGACATTCTTGTAGAGCTTGGAAATACTAGATCAACGACTACCATGAACGTAC
>CM052199.1:3957997-3976677 GCA_028455805.1 Lasioglossum figueresi | reverse complement strand
TCTCATTTCCAAACTATAAATAAATATATTAACGAGCAAAGAATGGATGTCCAGAGAATTTGTATAATATTTTTAGAGGAACGCTAACAAGTTGTTGAAAGAAACGCAGCAAATGGGTACCCGGTTGGTTACACAACGGTGAATCAGATAAATGCCACAAATAAGTTGTTGAAAATCTCATGACAAAATAAATAAATAAATAACTGTACACAGTTTACATTGTACACTGCTCGACGACCGAGGCAGCTCAAGTTTCAGTTTTTCGTCTGGTTTTCAGGTTATTTTGGATCTCGTCCCGAATCATACATCTGATCAACATGAATGGTTTATCAAAAGTGTGAATGACACTGCACCCTACAATGATTACTATGTGTGGCATAATTGTACAAAGCACAAAAATGGCACTGTAACGCCACCTAACAATTGGGTTAGTGTTTTCAATGGCACCGCTTGGACATGGAATGAGAAACGACAGAAATGTTACTTCCGTCAATTCTACGAGCAACAACCCGACTTAAATTACCGTAATGAAAAAGTCCAACAAGAAATGAAGGTACAGACACACATAAATTTTTTTGATTTTCATGCTGACCAGACTTTCTCGATCCGAAAATTATTCGAACGCCGAATCTCCGAGTCTCGAGTGATCGACAATTTTTGAACTACGATGATTTCGTTTTAAATAAATTCCACGACAATCCATTTGGACTGTGAATCGTCCGTAAGAAATATTTCTTGGATCTACTGTAATTTCGAAATTTATAGTTCAAGTTCTTTTACATACAACAATTTCATTGGAATTGGTTTACGTTTGAAAATTGCAATTTTTTCATGATTTTCGGTCATATATGCTTTCGGCCGCATCAGCATTCATATACACATCAAAACATTTTTGGGATAATTTTTCTCTTTTTAACACTAAACCTACCACGAGGGATCACTCGTATCGGGCGAAGATATTTTGCTTTCTGGTTCGAAAAAAAAACGTCGACGTTGCAAACCTGAAAGGGCGGTTTCTCGAGATAAAAGTCTGCTCTATCGCGTGGTGTAGTTCGATTATCCGCTGGACCCTTATTTTTTGAGATAAATTCAAAAGTATCCTCAAAAATTGGTGTGAAAGTGGTGTCTCTCCGTCTTTAATGATCGTTTAAACATGTTTGAACAATCATAATAAATTAATATTGTATATCACTGTATTCGGGAAAGTCTACAGAATCTTTTGCTGTAAAGAACAATTCAATATCTTTTATAATAACATCGAAATATTTCTTTAAAGTTGACAAATGTCTTTTTCTCAAACTCAAATTTCTCAAAAACTGTGCGTCTAGGAGAAAAAATTAATGGCAGATTCGGAATCTGCGCGAAAAACTATAAGAATCGTGTAGCGAGAAACGAATCGCCCAAAAAAAAAAGTTGAGTTCGACCGTGTGATTGGTATTTGTTCGGTGAAGTATGATTCGGTCTAATTTGTTATTTAACTATGTTCTAGGACATAATCACATTTTGGCTAAATAGGAAATTGGATGGATTCCGTATTGACGCTGTGCCACACATAATAGAGGGAAATATTTCACTGAACGAGCCATGGATTAACCGTCCCGGAGCTAACCATAACGATCATGTCTATTTCAATCATACATTAACCAAAGATCAAGAGGGTACTTACGTAATAATACAGTCCTGGCGGGATCACGTCGATGACTATGCAAACAAAAACAACCGAAGCGAAATTGTAAGCACGAGAAGGACGAACATTCTTCCTTATCGACTCTTCGAAGTGCACGAAGTTTCTGTGGAAACTAAATTCTGTGGAATTTTATATTTGAACGATTTTTGAACATTTTAGAAGCCATAAATGCAAAACAGATCCGCAGTCTAGTCTTTCCATAGAAATGAGATAAAGCGATGTTTTATTTTTATAAATTAAAGCTGAAATATTACAGAATATGGGAATAATAGATACGACTATATTTATATTTTTTTATTCACACAAACTGATTTTTTTTTCAAAATCCTGAGGCAGTAGATAAATTTTACGACCGGATTTGATATCAGCGTGACAAAATCTACGGGAAATGATGTATAGTATGTCAAGTATTGGATAAATCACAATTTTCTCGTAATACTTGCAAGTATAACACAGATTTTCAAAGTTAAAAAACATTCCTACCATAATCTCTCTATTTTTCCCATATACTTTCATAGAGTACCAGAGGAATGGTGGGTGAGGTGGAACACTGTACCTTCGGTAACCAAACATTTTTGCTTTTTCCTTATGTAATCCTGTAGATTATAGCGAGAAAATGCCAAAAATCCAAGTTTCAATCCTAGGAGATCGGTAGTTCATAAGTTATGAGTATTTAAACTTGACCGCGATATTCAGCGTTCCTGACAGGTAATGGCGTGGCCATGTTGGTACGTACTCAGTCATCGTCTAATGAGCGGAGCCGCGAGAAGGTTGGTCAGTTGAGTGAAGAGGACTGGGAAAAATACTGAAAATCGGTCAAGATTAAACAGTCATAACTTTTGAACTACTGATCTCCTAGCATTGAAACTTCGATTTTTAACATTTTCTCGCCAAAAGCAACAGGATTACGCGAGAAAAAGGCAAAAGTGTCTTCAATGTTACCGATAGTAAAGTTTAACAGAAAGTTATGCAGATGTTTAAATAAAATAATGATTTTCGATACAGCTGTTAATGACAGAGGCGTACACGAGTCTAGACAATACGATCAAGTATTACAAATACGGGTCTGACGTTCCGTTCAATTTCAAGTACATAACTGAAACGAGTATGACCTCCACAGCGACGGAGTTCCAAAAAGTCGCGAACGACTGGCTACAGTCAATGCCGAAAAATGGTACTGCGAACTGGGTGGTATGTAAATCTACACATAACGAGATACATCGAACAAATAAATCGTATAATACCTTGAGAAAAAATTCAGACAATGCAACGTCAAATTAGAATCAAACGAAAATTAAAGTCATCTGTATTATTAATTTTGTTGAATCATGAAATCAGAAAAAAAATGTTTGGTCTTCGAGACGAAATAGTTTGACACGGGTATAGTAGTTAAATAATTTTTTCATCCGTCTGTTATACAGGTTGTTCACACTATTACTAGCCATCGTTTTCTTTTTTGTGAGTAGTAAATATTAGAAAAAAATGAAACAGGAAAAAGTAGTACCGTTTTTGATACGCAACACATTGGCGTACGTAATTTCTTGCGATGATTATTATTATTATATTAGAAAAAAATGAAAGAGAAAGCAGTAATACTTTCTTTTATTCGCAACACAATGTAATTCGTTTGTGTTTATACGATTTTGTTAGATACGAAGGTGACCTTCAATTTTTTAAATGTAATGCTGTACATGTTTTTATATGTCTAGTTTATAATAAGTTTGAGTATTTATACTATTTCATTCCAATGCGTTTACAAGTATTCTTTATTTTGGCGGGGCTGCAGTGAATGAAATATTCAAAATGTTTCTTCAATTTCTGGCCTTGCATGACCTTGAAGGTCACACGCTTTCATGTGATTAAAAAAAAATATTGAAGGTCATCTTCGTATATAACAAAATAAACACAAAAAATTTTTCCTCTCTCATTTGTTTCTAATATTTACTATTTACAAGAAAAACGCTGGCTAGAAACACCCTGTATAATGTTGAAACACTGTACCGAGACGAACGAAGCGTAGACAATAATATTTTGTTTAGATGGGCAACCATGACAGGACCCGTGTGCAAACTCGATATCCTGGCAAGGGTGATCAAATGATCATGCTCGAGATGATTTTGCCTGGCGTGGCAGTAACCTACTACGGCGAAGAAATCGGAATGGTCGACTACGTCCAAGAAAATCGCACGAAAGGAGACTTCCGCGATGGTTGCCGAACACCGATGCAGTGGAATGCAAACAATCAAGCAGGTGCGGGAGGAACTTATGTTTCTGACTTGTTAACATCAACCAGAAACAGATGAAGTGAAATAAATGAAAATATTCATTATTCACGAGATGACGGCGTTTTAACGGGATTCCAAAGTCATCGATATTATTCGATAGGACACTCTATATGTACATATTCTTCGATATTCTTGTCGAGCTTGGAAAGACGAGTCCAACGAGTATAATCACCATACTGTTTCGATCATTTAGTCTCGAGATATTTGCAACTGAGAGCTGAGATTTTGAGGTTAGGTTCGTTCCTTTCAGATACGAATATCTCGAGATTGAACGGTCGTAATGGTATGATTATGGTAGTCGTTGGATTCGTCTTTTCGTGTTCTATAAAAATATACTTGAAAAAATATTGACAGTTCAGTCGGTGCGAATTTTAAAGACGCACGGAGGTGTAGATGGTTAAAAAATTTGTATTCGTTAAAATGCATTTGATGTCCGTAATTCTTTGTGAGTTGTACTTTGTTTCGACAGGTTTCACAAATGGGCCATCGTCCTGGCTTCCGGTCAATCCAAACTACATGACATCCAACGTAGAACTTCAGAAGAACAATAAAAATTCTATCCTGAACATGTACATTGAGCTAATCAAATTACGAAAAGAAGATGTTCTGAGGAAGGGCGACGTGACGACTGCCGTGCTTCAAAACGACGTGTTTGTTGTCGCAAGAAACCTGAACAACAAGACAGTCGCACTGTTGATAAACTTCAACAAAATGAACGCCGTCCACGTCAACCTGACGGGTATAGTCAAGAACGCAGTGAATGTTAGGCTTACCGACACGAAGACCACGCTGACGTTGAAGTGAGCGAACAATGTTCAACTTTTTAATAAGGACATTCGGAAAATTAATCATTCGAACAAATTCGATTAGTTCGCTGTAGCAGCGAACGTAGTACGATCTGATTACTAGACTGCGGGCCTTTACGCATTTATACCAATATTGACTGCTCGCTTCCTTGCGTAACCAGCAATTTTTGCCTTTCTCCTACAAATTTTTGCCTTTTCAGTATGTTATCCAGTACATTTCGACGGGAAGATGTGAGAAATCCAAGTTTCGATCCTGAAGGATCAATGGTTCAAAAGTTATAAACGTTTAAAGTTGAGCGATTTCCAGTAACCGTCATTACACACAACAAATCGCTCAACTTTAAACATTCCTTAGTTTTAAACCATTGATCTTCCAGGATCGAAACTTGGATTTCTCACATCTTCTCGACCAAATCTACTGGATAACATAGGAAAAAGGTAAAAATTTATAGGAGAAAGGAAAAAATTTCTGGTCACGCGAGGAAAAGTTTGCCCGCCAAATCTGGTAGTTGAGATTCAAAATTATTGGAAAATTTAAAGAATTGAAAATGTCAATACATGATTTTTCTCCTCTATTGAAATCATTCAGGGAAGAAATAATGACGACAATTTTAATTTTGCAATAATGATCCGCAGTCTACTGATTATTAAATTCAATAGTACATCGATTAATGCATTAAACTCGTTTTGATATGATTATATTATTTCTAATGATGGTTTATTGTTTTTGTTTTAGCACCGGCGTGAATTTGGCTAATTTCACTGTTCCAGTAAATGGGTCTGTCATTTTGGCTTCGCCAAATTCAGCAAGTACAATTGGCTTCTCTGTCGTTTCCATTTTGATAATAGCAATTGTTTCGGTGTTCCAATCATAAACGCGCGGAATTCTCTATCCGATTGTGTTCCTTTCGTCGTTTAACCACTTGCCGTATGATCTATTTCACTGTTTCGGCGATTAGATCGTTCATTACGATCATGATCAATTTTTCAAGTCAAAGAAAATTTTTTTTTATTGTACGCTTGCAGTTAATTATTCATAAGATTATTCAAATGAATAGATCAAACACATAATAACATATTAGAAGACATCGGAAGGTTTGTAACATATTACTGCACTATTAATTAATTGAAAAATTAATTGCACTATTCTTGTTGATATAAAAGAGTTCGTCTTTGTTTCATTCCTGTATCTCTTGCAAGTGGAATTAAATTATTTTTATCTTGCATAAATTTCCGCAGCAGTTGTTTAGTAGATTATTATACATATGTATAACGGTATTATACGGCAAGTGGTTAATCAATTTTTTAATTTTATCATTTATCGTATTCTGTATATATAGCAATTGAAAGTGAAGTAGATAATTGTGAAATAAATTTGATATGGATAAGATGTATTTTTAATGATTTATTACGACACTATGAACACAGATAATGAAATAAAATAAAAATGAAACGTCACTTCCGTCGTAGGTCTTGATGATTATAAATTACGAGTCATGCACGATTTTGTTATTTATAATTATTGTACATTATATGTTACTAAAATTATTGTACATCACAATCCACATATATTCAATTAGGTCGTCGAATTTAAATTGAAAATTTAAATTCAATTTTTCAATACACATATTAACGAATTGTGATCCGTCCAAATTGAAATTTAATCCATCCTGGAATAATGCCGGTCGCGGAAAAGGATAGCATCATAGCTGTAAATTTATTAAGCACCTGTTGCATCGAATTGTCCCGACACCCGGCAAGCAACAATCGAGAATAAACATTTCGAACAGCCATTCTGATCTGACAGCTCAAGGAAGCTCGATGTTATCGTTCTAGACTATTTAAAAAAATGAAAACACTATCATTACAATTACAATGTAGAACGTTAACACGTAAGCCTATATGTTTTGTCGAATATTCATGTAGGGCATGAAAATACGAATCCAACGACTACCATGACCGTACCATTGCGATCATTCAATCTCGAGATATACGTATCCGCAAGGAACACACCTAATCCAGAACACCTTTCATACATGGATATCTCGAGATTGAATGATCGTAGTGGTATATTCATGGTAGTCGTTGAAGCGGTCTTTCCAAGCTCTACAAGAATGTTAAAGAAAATATATAGGGTGTCCTACAAAACATCCTTCAGAACACCTGAGAACATCTTTCAGACTTGAATATCTCGAGATTGAATGATCGAAATGGTATGTTCATGGTAGTCGTTGAACTAGTCTTTCCAAGCTCTACAAGAATGTCAATGAAAATCTATGGGGTGCTCTACAAAAAAGTACCAATCATCTTGAAGTCTCGGGTGTTCTCAGGTGTCCTGAAGGGTAATCTTGTAGGACAGCCTATATATTTTCTTTGACATTCTCGTAGAGCTTGGAAAGACTAGTTCAACGACTACCATGAACATACCATTGCAATCATTCAATCTCGATATATTCTTGCCATAAAGAGAATATATAGGCCTCGAGTAGCACAAAAATATTGGAAAAATATTTCTTAAGCCACACTTTTTCATATGAGATAAATATTGGATCTAAATATTGTATACATGTATAGGAAATGTAAATTGAATATTTAAAAAATATAAGCTAAATATTCAGAGAATATAAACTACATATTTAAAAAATATAAGCTGAATATTCAGAGAATATAAACGAGATATTTAAAAAATATAAAGTAAATATTCAAGGGATGTAAACGAGATATTTAAAAAATATAAAGTAAATATTCAAGGGATATAAACGAGACATTTAAAAAATATAAAGTAAATATTAAATAAAGATTTATTTTATATTTGAAACCAATATTTCATTTATAATATGAGATTGGGTATTTGTATGTTTTCCAGCATATATTCTGGAACAAATATTTTTCCATGATAAACATAAAATATTTCCTGCATATTTAAAAGAAATATTCTATTTTTAATATTACATAAAGATTCATTTTGTAATGAGAAAAAATATTATCTGTATATTAAGAAAAAATATTCAATTTATAATATTAAATAAAGATTCATTTTAGAATAAGGAAAAAATATTTTTTTAACAATATGAAATAAATATTATCTGTAAATTAGGAAAAAAATATACTATTTCTAATATGAAATAAAGATTCATTTAATATTTAGAAAAAAATATTTTTCTCGTCACAATGAAATAGATATATGCAGCATATTTAAGAAAAAGTATTTGTTACTTAATGTAAAATAAATATTGTACGTATGTTTGGACATTAATAAGAGATTGAATCTCTTTTTAATATTATATGAATGTGTATACAATATTTTATGCTACTAGGGGGTTGTCCTATAAAAAAAAAATTAATGAACTATTACTGTTCTAACCGTTTCCAATTGCTTCATGCAGTGACTGACTAAACCTGCCACGAGGGGTCAAACGACCTTCACGAGGGGTCACTGACCCTTATTTCACAATTATTAAAATTGTAAAGGTGTTCTCATGTGGGGAATAAATTGAACATGTTTTTTGACACGAGTTTTTTGATTTTCGTAAAATTCGCAAAATATACAGGGTGAGTCACCTAACGTTTGCACCTCAAATATCTTTGTTGTTTCTAAAGATACGCAAAATATGGTAAGGACAAAGTTGAATGGTACAATGGGGCTGACACGATGCCAAAAAAAAATTTTGTTTTTGTCATATTTTTTAGAGATATCAAGGTCACCTTGACTTTTTTAAAAATGGAACCATCCTTTATTAAACACCTGCAACGATAGTCCCTTTCATTAGGAATTCAGTGACTATAATTATTCCAAGGTCATTCAAGGTCAAGGACAGAGAAAACGTATAAAACCAAAATATGGAAGCAGAATACCTGTATTTTATATCTTCTTATTTATTATAATACTATTATACACATCAGTCGCTTTTGATGGTCGGTAGGTTTAGTGTTAATTAGGAAGATTAACGATTGGAAGTCGAGTCGGTGGGCAGAACGGGGCGCGAACTCTTGCCGCATCGTTCAATACACATTGTCCAATTAACGATGGGATGGGAACTGTGGTCCGTTATCTCATCACAATGGGCATCGCTAAATTGCCGGCCTTGTTGTTTCACTAATAATAAAAAGCCATCGGACCAGAGAGAGAGCGAAAGAGAGTAAGAGAAGGGGGGGGGGGAGAACCAGATGCACACACGCACCGTGCGGGGTGCACTCTCCGGAACAAATCCAGTTCGATTTAAATCGGGGTCGAGCGATCGCGAACTGACTAGAGACACTTAGGAGCTATTTTGGATCCCCACGTAACAACAAACCGTGCACCATCGAATCGGTCGCTAAGGATGATTGTTTGTATCGGCCCGGACGCGATTCGTCGACCGCCGATCGATTTATTCGATAAATATCGCACCAGACAGCAACTTGATTGCGTAAACGGGAATTTTTCCTCGAAACCGGTAACACTTCGGAATAAACGCGCGCCGACGATGTTGTCACAACGACGACATCTTATACACCGGGTGTCCCGTCGCGAGCGCTGAAAATGCCACCCATAGTCGTGTTACGGATAGAGAAAGTCTTCCGTTCGTTTCCTCGCAGGAATCTCTTCCATGATCGTCTCTGGAGGGAAGCGTCCTAGATAACCTTTCATAATCTTGGTAGAACCCTTTCATTAGGACCGAGCTCCGGCTCTGATTTGATTGGAAGCGACAAATAACTAGAGTTATTAGTCTGGCCCTAACTGCCCTTAGATTATGAACAAAGCAGTTCATTCATTGCAGGGGTATATAAACCCTCTGACTTTTACTCTCGCGGGCTTGTACTTTCGTAGACACGAATAGTGTCGCGTCGTGCTGTATCTCGTAGAGCTCAACCTCCAGTGAGATCGGGCTAAAGTTCCCCTTCGTATCAACGTCAACCGTATAGATTCCGCGAGTCCGGTATAAAATCTATTAGGCATTTCTAAAGTCGCATCAAAACCGAGCATCTTAATTTCGGTAACAACACCTTTCTTTCAACTCATCTTCATTTCAATCGCGACATTTACACAAATGTAACGCGTTCTTATAATTTGAATATATTTGTGTTATTTGATAATTTCGTGTAAACTCGCTGAACTCTCGATTATTGTTCCTGTATCCTAATAGAGTAATTGAACGTTCCCACACGATACAACCTTACCGCTCGGGTTGTATCAATTAGATTATATCAGTTACGAGGCCTACTAACGTTCCTAGCGACTCCCTGATTTCGCATCAGGTTCGTCTGTGCACTTTTCCAACCTTCCTAGCAGCTCCCTGATTTCGCATCAGGTTCGTCTGCGTTTCACTCCATTCATAGAGGCTCCCTGAATTCGCGTCAGGTTCGTCCTCGCAATCTATAATCCTAGCGGCTCCCAAATTTCGCATTGGGTTCGTCCGCGCACCTTCAACTAACAAATTGATTCCTTATTCTTAGGGTAATAACCCAAAAACTTCAAATATTCCTCTTGCGGGAAATTATTTAACCGACATCCGTTCCACGTGGCAATTCGACACAGTTTTCCCGAAATTAGTTACACTGTTCTGTTGTTTCCAGGTAAAATTGCCTAAAACGTCGTGACTTTTATTTTCTTTAAATACGAAACACATAACCGAAAAAGAACCTAAGATTGTACAATAAAGTCGCGATATTTCTCCGCGAACTTCTACTCAGAATTTGTCTATTGTCTATCCACTACACTGTGGGCCAACGCCGCAGGCCAACTAATCCAATTACAAAACTTCTTTGTTTTTCATTATTTTCTTTATCGGGCTTTCACCAACTTATTTCTGGCATTTTTCTGATTAAAATGACACCAAACACGATACAATTTCAACTGTTTATAGTGGTTTAACCCTTTGCACTCGGAGCTATTTTAACTTGAAAAATCAAACGTTTCTTCTGAACTAAAATATTTCCATTCTGTATGATTTTTTAAATTTGATAGACATGAAACTGATGGGATACCTCATACAAAACTTAACTGTTTAGTAATTGGTCAGATACCGTCATATCTAGTAATGTAAACAATATTTTAAATAATGGTACAGCGATTTTTAGTGACGCCTCAAAGGCGCCACTCGAGTGCTAAGGGTTAATCGACGATGAACGTTTCAGACGCAAGGAAGGACAGCGCGATCCGTGTTCACATTCTGTCCTTTTCTATGTTCGGCTTCGTTTGTAAATGTCTGTATTCGTCTCAGACGCAAGAAAGGACAGCGCGATCCGTGTTCACATTCTGTCTTTTTCTATGTTCGGCTTCGTTTGTAAATGTCTGTATTCGTTTCAGACGCAAGGAAGGACAGCGCGATCCGTGTTCAAATTCTGTCCTTTTCTATGTTCGGCTTCGTTTGCAAATGTCTGTATTCGTTTCAGATGCAAGGAAGGACAGCGCGATCCGTGTTCACATTCTGTCCTTTTCTATGTTCGGCTTCGTTTGTAAATGTCTGTATTCGTTATCGCAAAATCAGGACAACAGTGAAAGAGGTGATTCCTGAGGTGATTTTAAGGAACTCGTTCCTTTGCAAAAATGTTCTCCGCCACCTCGTTGAGCAGTTATCCACGAAAAACGCGGGCCAATCAGAGCGCGGCTACTGTGAACGGATTCTGGCTCGACCAACGCCGACCCATCACTTAAAAGTAGCTGCGTTCTTATTGGTTCGCGTTTTTCGTTGATAACTCCTTAACGGGGACGCGGAAAAGATTTTCGCAAAGGAAAAAGTTGTTTCGAATGATCTCAGGAATCACCTTTTCCATTAGTACATTTTTCGGACACCCTGTTTAGTCTTCGCGTAATTTAAAAACCGATATTTTTCGTATTTGATTTCGGAATTGGTAACTCTATAAGAGTCACCCGGTGGATATTGCAAAATATGAGAAAAGTTTTAATTCGTAGGACTGCGATAATCATCGATGAAAGTATCGTTCTCGCCGCATGATTAATTATGTGCCAACGGCCCGGCTGGTATCTGATTCGGACCGTTTCTTTTAAACGCGATTGGATCACTCCACTCATCGACCTAATTCCGAGTCATCAAATCCATACACTGTTAGTTGTGTCGGTAGTTCGCATGATTCGTGTTTCCGTGCGACGTGACTGCAAAGCAGAAAGTATTGATAAGGTGATCGATACGCCACGTGACACACTTGCAAATTTCCCATTGAGTTACTCTACCACCGAACCGTCGTTTCAACACCTTGAGCATCCCAGTTTCATTTTCCCACGGAACATAATGTGTTGATTAAAACAAATTTGTCCACGCGCATTACAGTACATTAGGGAGCAGTACATTATCAGAAATCGTTAAGGTAATTTATTAACACGATTTTAAAATGATCGGTACTTTTGTTAAAGAACACCCTATGTATTTTCTTAGATATTCTCGTAGAGCATGAAAAGTCGAATCCAACGAGTACCATGACCATACCGTTACGATCATTCAGTCTCGAAATATTCGAGTCTTAAACAATCTTAAGAAAAAAACCTTCCATTTCAAACACGATTACCTCGAGACTGAATGATCGTAACGGTATGATCATGGTACTCGTTGGACTCGTCTCTTCATGCTCTACAATAATATCCTAGAGAATATATAGGGTGTCTTGTAAGAAAACATCAATGGACACGAAATATCGTAAAAGAATTATTTGCTACGTTGCCGAGTAGCTGAACAAGCTGTTTAAAATGTCAAGTTTCGTTGCTTATGAAAAGAAACGACGTTAACGAGAGCGTAGACATTTTTCTGAGACTGTCGTGCCAGTGAGCATAACCTGGAACTGGCATTATTTAGTTTTGTTCTTGCTCGAAACGCATGATCCTCGGCCAGGTTTCGCTGAACTTTCAGCTGTATATCGTGGGCTTAAATAATTACTTCGCGACAGCGACGACGACTCCGCTTTCGTGATTGTTGATTTATCGGGGCTGCATAAGCGCAAACGCAAACGACGCGGTCATCTGCGGGGAAACTTTCTGTCCACGTTAAAGTTTACATCGCCGTTAATTCGAATTTTTACGATTTCGTTCCGCTAGGTTCTTCAAATTAACATTACATGGATTCCGTACTAGACGAAACACAACGATGAAGCTCCGCCGGTTCCAGGAAGTTCGTGTAAATTTTTTGTTAGGATTTTCAACTTAAAAATTCGAATTAATTGAATCGGAATGTTTTTGCGTTTTACTAGATAGGGAAAACAAGGGAAAAATTGATTTTCCTACTTCACCCCATAGCTCCCCCACCCCCCTCGTTGAGAAATGGGTCTAAAATTTTACACAACATTGTCGAGGACTGGGGAAGAAATTGTTAAATAAACAGAGTTGACTAGAGTGTAACAAGTCAAAAAAATCGTCTTAATTAACGTTCGTTTGTCGACGTATCAATGGAACAAAGCTTCACAGAATTTTCGTTGGGCACGGCGACATTATGCATCGAGGATCGCTGGTGATAAATCATCGATTTATCGCAATAATACGCATCAAACGGCCCGTATTCCGGCGGCGTCGATAGTTCAAAGAGAATGCATAATTCATGCCTCGAAAACGGCATATAGATCTCTGCTTTTCTCGTCGGTTCCCGAACGTCAAATCGTGGTTGACATTACTTCGCCACAACAGAGCCTCTCCGCCGGTGTGACAATTATAAATTCAAAACATTTTCGATACCGTTTTTTACAGGACACCCTACATATTTTCTTAGATATTCTCGTCGAGCGTGAAAAGGCGAATCCAACGAGTACCATGACCATACCGTTACGATCATCCGATCTCGAGGTGAGCGTGTTTGAAATGTAAGGTTTTTTTTACTTAAGACTGTTTAAGACTCGAATATTTCGCGACTGAATGATCGTAACGGTACGGTCATGGTACTCGTTGGATTCGTCTTTTCATGCTCTACGAGAATATCTAAGAGAATACATAGGGTGTCCTGTAAAAATAACAATCGGTCACTTCAATTTCAACAAAAATCGTCCCCTGATAATTGTTTCGCCGCGAGCGCATAAAGTCTGCAGTCATAATGCTTATGCAACGTTCAATATATCGGTCTGCGTTAAAGCGGCGTCGGTTTCTTGGGAGACAGATTTCGCCAAAGGGTGCAAGTTGTATCGGGGCGGAAGTGTTGAATGGGCAGTGGGAAAAATTTAGATTAATAAACGGTAAGGACGGTCGGAGGAGCGAGGAATCACCGAATTCCGGCGGAAGGAGAGCAGCTGCGCACGGTGTGCTCTATAGTGACGTTCCATTTCTCGGAGCTGAGTATGTGGATTGAGGTGTCGACGGAAGCCGGTGAAAAAGTCGACGGAAAGAGGAAAGACGATAAAGGAGAACAGAAACCTACCGAATGGGGAGAGTTAGAGAGAAAAGGTGTAAAGGTGCAGCGATGTAATCTTCTCCGGCGAAACATCGGTTGTACAGACACCAGCACATCCTGTATATACATATATACATGTATACACAGCGAGTGTAAGTCGCCCACACTTACCGCTCTTGCTTTAAAGGAAAAGAAAGCCCCGTTTTGCAACATTCTTTCGACGTCGGTGGAACGTGTCGGGCTCTTCGAATTTCGAGAGGCAACCTTTTAAAATCTCGTTTTTCAGGCATAGTGATGGCGACGTGGAACTTGTATCAATTGGGGCGGGTCTGGCACGTCTAGTGGACCATTGCAATTTTATACAGGGTGTTTCGTCTAAAACAGGACACATAAATATCTCCTCTATCTATGAAAATACAAAAAATGTTTCTAACGTAATCTGAATGGTTTCAAAAGACAAGTTTAAGAAAAGTTCAAGTTCATGGTCGAATTTCTGTTACCGTTGAAATCTGAAATATCGCTGATAGTAAGTTCTGCATTAATTAGCAAATTTTAGAGTTGACGGTCATTTCAAGGTCGTGCTATTAAACATGGACGAATGCACAATAATGTTTGCTATAACATACAACAACAAAAAATGTGTGCATATATGTAAAAAAACACGAGTGACCTTGAAAAAACGATTAAAAAATTACAATTCATAAAAAACAATTCTTCCATCTGATTCGTCTTTTGAAACCATTTAGATTACGTGAGGAACATTTTTTGTATTATCAGAGATAGAGGAGATATTTAGGTGTCCTGTTTTAGACGAAACACCCTGTATAGGGAACGCGAGGGGGTTCTGTTGTGCTACGGTTTCCCAGTAGTGGGGACACAGAAGACGAATTAAAATGTGTTCCGTTTTCTCGTTGCCATTCGATCGTTTACAGGAAGAACACCCTTTTCGAATGTATATGGGCCTAACGGCCAATCCAGCTGAGCAAAATTAATTTTTACGAGACCACTGCTAACGGAAGACTCCATCTTTCAATTCCTAGTGATTTGAATCGCGGAAATAAAATTAATTGCACAATTTAAAATAGAAATAAACATTCTACTTGTAACAATACAAAAAAAAGATTCAGAAGTAACTACATACATTAATTACATACAACATAAATTGATTTTTATGAGACCATTGTTAACGGAAGACTCCATCTTTCAATTTCTAGTGATTTAAATCGCGGAAAAAAATTTAATTGCAGAAATTAGAAAAGAAAAAATCATTTTAATTGTAAAAATACAAAAAAAAGACTCAGCTGCAACAACATACATTAATTTCATACAACATAAATTAATTTTTACGAGACCATTGTTAACGGAAGACTCCATGTTTCAAATCCTAGTGACTTGAACCGCGGAAAAAAATTTAATTGCACAAATTAAAAAATCAAAAAACATTTTACTTGTAAAAATACAAAAAAAAGACTCAGCTCCAACGACATAAATTAATTTTTATGAGACCATTGTTAACGGAAGACTCCAATATTTCAATTTCTAGTGATTTGAATCGCGGAAAAAAAAATTAATTCCACAAATTAAGAAAGAAAACATTTTACTTGTAAAAATACAAAAAAAAGATTCAGCTGCAACAACATACATTAATTACATACAACATAAATTAATTTTTATGAAACCATTGTTAACGGAAAACTCCATCTTTCAATTCCTAGTGATTAGAACCGCAGAAAAACATTTAATTTCACAAATTAAAATAGAAGAAAACATTTTACTTGTAAAAATACAAAAAAAAGATTCAGAAGCAAGAACATACATTAATTACATACAACATAAATTAATTTTTATTAGACCACTGTTAACGGAAGACTCCATCTTTCAATTCCTAGTGATTTGAACCGCAGAAAAACATTTAATTTCACAAATTAAAAAAGAAAAAAACATGTTACTTGTAAAAATACAAAAAAAAGATTCAGCTGCAACAACATACATTAATTTTATACAACATAAATTAATTTTTACGAGACCATTGTTAACGGAAGACTCCATCTTTCAATTCCTAGTAATTCGAATCGTGGAAAACATTTTTAATCGTAAATATAAAAAAAAAAGATTTAGCTGCAACAGATTACGAAACCACTTGCAGTGTATGAAAAGAGAAAATACATGTTTATTTAACCTCGATTTCTCACAATGGTTATTTTTCATGAAGATTTGCATTTTTAATGTGTTTGGTTAATTTCTGCCAGAAACGTACAGAGCCCGCAATTTATCGTAAAGACGTATGGTCGTCTGCATTGTCCGGTGAGACCTATGCAAAACACTCGCGGATCGATATCAGATTCCTGAAATTGTCGATAAAGCTTTTCTGACAGCGGCGGGCCTACCGAACCAATGCGCCCCGACGCGACGCGATGCGACGCGGCGATACGGCGTTCGTCGCGTTGCTAGGAAATGAAACGATAGTCAGCTCCCGCACGTCCATGCTCTGGAGTGTCGTTCAATCATGGATACATGGAATTTCCAATTTAATCTCGAACCTAATATCTACGCGTGACTAATTGATTGGCGCCCTTGGACCTCATGTCGAGCAAACGTTCGAACATTCGAAACGGAAACGAGAAGACCGAGGCTCATCATACGTGCAGCGTCCTTTCGAGAAACCATTGTCAAATTACTACATGGTTTTTTCAAAATAACAATCTACCCGTTGCAGTCACGATAAATCAATAATAAGAAGAAAAATATTTCTGCAAGAATTTATTTAAATCTAGAAGTTGTCACAAAGTTTGAAAATTTTTTATCGAATTAATCTCGTAAAATAATAATGCAGAAATTTCGTTTCGGTCTTTCAAGAAACTATACAAATTCGGAAACTGTCACTGTCAGAATCACTCTGTGGACTTTTTGTTTAAATATTGTAATATTTGGCAGCTCTCTTTTCTTCGTCTGACCGTAAATTTTTGCCGTTCTCCTATAAATTTTTAACTTTCTCCGATGTTATCCAGTAGATTTGGACGATAAGATGCGAGAAATTCAAGCTTCGATCCTGGAGGATCAATCGTCGAAAAGTTATAAATATTTGTAGTTGAGCGATTTCCAGGGTTTTTGGCAAGTTAGCGCCGCCATGTTATGCGCAGTGCGTGTAATGCCGATAATTAATTCGTTAGTTGGTAGATAATTATATTTTATTAAAGAAACGTTCGAATTTGAGGAACATGTGCGACATAAACGAGCAGAACAACCTACATTTGCAGTAATGGAAACCATATCCTGATGATAAACATTATCTGTGATTTTAAAAACATTTTCATTCCAAACACTTTTCCATCCTATTACATACTCTGCTAAGAGATACCATTTAGATAGCTTGTGTGCACAGCTGTTACGTGCTAGTTTCCTTTTGAAATTTTAAAATCGCTGCTCGCTTTCTAATTGCAAAATTCATTCGGAATTATACCACTTAACTTCAGCTTTATTTCAAAACAAAGACGCTTGTAAATAATAATAGTATTAAAACTGCTCAGATATCATTAGAAGATCGCGTGAGTGTACTGGGCTACGAGAACACAGTTTATGAAATTTGTTTATTTATAATCATTTGTCCGTGAAACTCTTACCATTATTTTTCTGACGTTTCTCCAATTAAAACGAGTCCAAACACGGAACAATTTCGATCGTCCTTATTTGCTTAACGCGCGTTTATTGTGGAATCTCGATTATCCGAACTGACCAATGGAAGACAAGTATTTGGATAATGAAACAGTGTTAGATTAAATCTTCATGGATCTGTCAAATAAATCGTGTTGTACGCTGTTTGCTCTCCGAAGTGAAACTGTATTTGTAAATAATAAATAAGAATTCAGATATTAATTTTCATTGAGCAAACAAACATGCTCGGAACTGCGTCGTGTTCGGACTCTTTTTAATCAGAAAAACGTCAGGAATATGTTGGTGAACGTTTCATAACAAAATGATTAAAAAACAAACAAGTCTTCTCTCACTGAATTAATATTGTCTCTTGCTTGTAAAGCGAAACGAACGCGTTCCGATAGCTTTCCCGGCGACACAGAGATGAATAATTCTTGCAAATTAACAAATGCAGCACAGAATGCTGGTAAGAATCGAAAAGAAATATTTCTCTTTTCGACGTCTCTTTTATCAAGCACTCTGTCCCGGTGTATGTAGGATTTTTCTTCTTAAAAATGTCTTTTGCCCGAGCAACGATCAACCTCAAACGAAATGATACACACACCGTGGACCAGGAGTCCCGACGTTCGTGCCGGAATAGTTTCAGTTGAGTGCATCAACTCCCTAAATTGAATCCGACGATAAGGTCTGGGGTTAAGACAACGGGTCGCGAGCACCAGTAGCCTCTAATTTAATCCAACGTCCGCAGTCGTTGTTTAGTAAATTGATCAGTGGCCTTGAAACGCGGCCGCACGAGAAAATTAATAAAACAACACACGGCCACCGTAGATAATACCATGGACAACAGCAGTTGTACCAAACATTTGTTTTCAATTTTATGATGACGACGATACTAATCATAAAACGTAAAGAACATTTTCAAAACGACCACACAATTATATGAAAT
>CM052199.1:3894280-3950837 GCA_028455805.1 Lasioglossum figueresi | reverse complement strand
TATCCAGTCTCGCACACTTCCAGGGACCTCTTGTTAACAATCACGAGAAACGTACCTGAACGTACCTATGCGAATGCTAGCTACCTCCGCAGCAGCGCGAAGATCGAACTACTTAGCGCTCTGATGATCTTAGGCGTACAGTTTAGAGTTTCGGTCTTAGGTTCTTCACCGCGACACTGTCACCTTCTCTATTCACTCTGAAACATTTCCAGTCACCTCTTCTTCAGCAGCCTTGCTCAGATCGATCACAGTACACAAAAGTTTGCTTCCCTAGGTCTAGCTACTCCCAGAGCGTTTTGATGAGTTTTAGAGTATGGAGCTTGGAGTATCAGGCTTAGGTTCTTCACTAAGACACTGTCACCTTCTCTATTCATTCTTCGACATTTCCAGGCGCCTCTTCTTCGGCAGCCATGCTTAGATCGATCACAGTACACAAAAGTTTATCGGGGTGTAGAACTTGGAGCACCGGCTTGGCTCCTTCACGATTCCACGTACTCTGTTCACTCCTGGACCGTGCTAGGCACCCTCTTCTCGCTCACAATCCTGAGGAACCATTGCTTACATCGATCATCAATACACTCTAGCCACTTTAGACGACTTTTGCAAGCTGTAACTTAGGCTCTGACTTGGTACCTCGATTATGACACTCTGCGGGGTTCGCGGGACCATCTACGAAAACTGTGCGTCCTCTTCTAAAGTTAGGGGACGGATAGCGAAGCGAACATACGCGCAAGTGGAAGAGCGCGCGGTTCGGTCAGCCGGCGGCGAGTAGTATGGTATAGTGAGTGGCCCGGCGGGGTGTTGCGGGGCGAGGATGGCGGATCGGTATGAGGAAGAGGGATCGTAGTACTCGCGGGTACAGTGATCGCGCGCGCGAACGATCGAGACACGCGAGCCACGCGACAAAGCGGGAGACACACGTGCGACCTGAGCCGCGGTACCGCTACAACTGAACCATTCGGAACCTCCACCTCTCTCCGTGCTCCCTCCTTTCTCTCTCTCTCACTCTCTCTCTCTCTTGCTTTTCTCCACTAGCAAACCCTCCTGCCATACCCGCCACGTCGCCCTCTCACTCTCTCGTTCGAACGTCTCTCCTGACAGTGGATCATCATTCTTTCTCTCTTTCGAGACCCATCTTTGTCTCACATTCGGCTCTCCGTTCTCTTTATTACACGCGTAGACCGCTCGAGAGGTTTGTCCCGTTCTATCGTCGGTGGTTTGTTCTGTGTCATCGGTTCTCCCCCCGCCCCTTGCCCCGGAGTTTATTCTGCTACCAACGGTGTGTCCCTCTTCCGATGGGTGGTCTTGTGTTGAGGCTACCCTCGTGCGACAGCACCCTCAGGTAAGCATCGGGGACACCCGCGGTCGGATGAGGAGGTTCGGCTGATCCCGATCGAAGAACTTAACGCCGGTTCCACTGGGATTCAACCTGGACTGACTGAAGGGCATCTTTATTTTTTGAATCCGTTCAAAGAGGTCCTCCCTTCGCTCGACTATTCCGTAGGGTATGCTCGTCGCTTCTACCAGACATTTAAACAAATCTACGCGTACTGCTCGAATATTAATGGGATCCATGTCACACTTAGGGCATGCAACGACCACCCAGCAGTCAACTTAGGCCATCTGCATAATCAGCCACGGCGTTCCCATTTAATTATACGAACCCAGCTTCGCGTGTGTTACGAGTCTAACTTTTTCCGCAGCCGAAGTTCCGCTTCACGTTGCACTGTTTAAATGTCCGGATGAAAAGTAGCGAACACCTCGCATTCGAAGTTGGACAAGTCGGTTTAACAAAATGTGGAGGACTTGATCTTCGAACTCAATGTTATTAATGTCTCGAATATGTGTTCGTGCCACGATGCCAGCATTGACAAAACTGCAGTGGATTTCGACGAAATAAAAGTTTATGGATTCGAAGCTATCGGAATCTTTCATCGGGGGCGTCACGCGACAGTTATACGGCGCGGTCGTAAAATCGGGCCTGGTGTCACGGTTTCAAAATTTTTACGTGATCCGATGGGCGGAATTGACGAGTTTACGAGGCAATCGTTTCCTGGAACCTCGGCCAGGACCGTGGGACGAAATGTTTAACAGTTCTCGAAATTTTAAACAAAAACTGGCCAAACACAAATCTTAAATAAGATACAAAAGTTTTAAAGAAGATATAATATCTTTCGGGGACAACGAAAAAATTCCAGCGCCAATCGAAAGGCACAGAGAACGGTAAACAATTTTTTTTAAAATATAGCCTCGGGGGATAATCGATTTTTAATCTTTCGTAGCTGGACTGCTCGAAAAACCACTCTCACGGACTTCCCAGAGTTAATTTACGACTTCATCATACCGCGGAGCCCGCTGCATGTAACAAAAACTCCAGGTGTATTATATAATAAATTTTCCCAGGTACCAAATTTTATTTATCTTTTTATAAACAAGGTGACTTCGGGAGACAGTATGGGAACTTCGTGGTACAAGCGGCCGATCTAGCAGTTCATTAAGATTTCAGCACTATTTGCAAGTTTGAGTGTATAACAATGTATCAGCAACAACATTATGAGGTGAATAATATATATTGATTTTTAAAAATTAAAAAACAGAATTTTCAGGATTTTGAAATAAACAATAATCTATAATGGTGCGGATGAAACGTTGATTTTTAAATGCTTGTACAATTTTTAATCAATCTCGTTCATTTCCACTGAAGTATCTGCGACGTTTTAAACAATAATAATTCCCGAAGAAGGACAAACGTGGAAATGATTCTTGCTGCGTCCTACAAGGAAAAGTATAGCGAAAATATTCCAATTGTGAAAAAATGTGGAATTGTTTAGAACTCAAAAGATATTCCATGTCAAAGGGAAATCACTTCAACAACTTTCATTAGTCCTTTAAGAATTACTTATTTAATAAATGACAAATGTTTACTTGATTTCGATCGAAAAAATTGTAAATACAATTCAAAATTATGATATCGGCGCACGAGTCGATCAATTATTATAATAAATGACGAACTGTAATTATTTTGAGGAATGCGTTTTCAGGGTAAAAGAATGCTTTTCATTTAGAACAGGACAATTTTTAGAAATATTAAATATGTTTGCAAGAGAAAATGAAAAAAATACATTTATTTTTGAATGCTTTTTCTAATTATAATTTTCATTAAATTTCATTAATGGCGTCATTTTCATAAATACATTAAATACCGATATGAGACAAATGATTTTTTATGAAATGAATAGCTGGATCAGCTGCCTAGATCGCTGTAAATCGGTTCGCAAATTAGGTTGTAACGGAAGATCGAAATAATTGCGTCTTCATTTCCGGAGAAATACACCGGCGAATAATTCGCGAGAACTATTTTCGAACAATGTTCACAGGCAGTTAGTAAGCTTTTTATAATCACTGCTCGGTCGTGGCTGGATGTTAGGCGAATAGTTGAAGAACAGTATGCGGACAGACCATTTCTGGGGAATCGAATTGGTCGAGGAGACGTGGTGTTCCGCGAAACTGTTCGCAAATGCTGGTGTGGAGACGCACCCGAAACATATTTACGGTGATTCAATTTGAAAGCTCGCCGTGAATGCAGAAACGGCGTTATTACATTTCAAATTTGTTTGTCTTCAGTGCCAGTGGGTGCATTAACATTGTATCCGCTACGTGTTAATTATTGCATAATTGATGTAATTTAAACTGCGAGCTGTCGCTTTCCCTTGCACTCGAATTATTCAGAAAATCTGTTGTTGTTGCTTGTTTTGCAAGGCTGCAGAATTTCATAAGTAAGAAGATTTTAAAAAATTGTCTGAAACCGTAATTTCCAATTTTTTCTAATTTCTTGTACAGTGTGTTTGCTCTGTTTCGAAATTGATGAAAATTTTAATGTGTGAAAATCTGTTCGAGTTTTTCCATAGTTATTTTTATTTTATTTTATAATATTGATGAATTCTGCAACCAAATGGGAAATAACTAATGATTAGACAATTTCCAAAAATTGTCTGAAAGTGTAACTTTATATATTTGTTTGTGAATTGTAAATATAGTATATGCATATTTTTATTTTGAAATTGATTAAAATTTTAATGTGTGAAAATATGTTCGAGTTTCTCCATATCCATTTTCATTTTATTTTATAATAATATTGTTGAAATCTGCGACCAAATTAGAAATAACTAATGATTCGAAAATTTTCAAAAATTATCTGAAAGTGTAATTTTTAATTTTCTGTAATTTTTTTGTAAACTGTTAATCTAGCACGTTTATTCTGTTTTGAAATTGATTACAATTTTAATGTATGAAAATCTGTTCGAGTTTTTCCATAGTTATTTTTGTTCTATTTTATAATAATATTGTTGAAATCTGCGACCAAATGAGAAATAACTAATGATTAGACAATTTTCAAAAATTATCTGAAAGTCTAATTTTTAATTTTCTGTAATTGTTTGTGAATTGTTAATACAGTATATGTATATTCTTTTTTTGAAATTGATTAAAATTTTAATGTGCGAAAATCAGTTCTTCCATATTAATTTCTATTTTATCTTTAATACTAATTAGAAATAACTAATGATTAGAATTTTCAGAGAATGTTTATAATTCCGTCCGCAAGTCACAATGAACCCACTGTTGTTTTTTATTTGCCGGTTAACAAAGTTATCGAGTGTTTTGCAAGAATTCGAGGGCAGTGTACATTTTATTTTCGTCCAATCGATGTTTTTGCAATGTACGTGTGCACTTGTAAGCCACACGTAGAGCTCACTCACTATTAATAATACGCTGTCGGTGGGGTTGCCGGTGTGTTTTCCTTGCCACGGTGTTTTCCCGTGCTCCAGCCCTTCAGGATCCACTTCGGTAAACTAGTTAGGCATATCGGAATTTATTTTAGCTGACGATAATTGCTAGTTTGCAACACGCTGTTGGATTAATCGCGTGAAACGCGAAACTTTCGTTCGAGCACGCCTCCGCCGTACATTGGTAAAAATCCGTTTTACAACAAATTACAATCTCGTCATCACTATAATGTAAATGTATATTATCACTGTAATGTAATTAAAAAATTTCGGAACGATTTTTGATACGTCAGTATCAAGTTGAGTGATCGGTATTTTTTTAATAGACCACCCTATGTATTTTTTTAGATATTCTCGTAGAGCATGAAGAGACGAATCCAACGATTACCATGACCACACCGTTACGATCAATCACTGTCGAGATAATCTTCTTTGAAATGTAAGGTTTTTTCATTGAGATTGTTTAAGACTCGAATATTTCGACACTGAATGATCGTAATAGTATGGTCATGGTACTCGTTGGACTCGTCTTTTCATGCTCTACAATAATATGGTAGAGAATATTGTCTTGTAAAAAAATATCAATGAACTCGAATTATTGTGTAGACATTTCTCTGAGACAGTCACAGATTCTCCGACACTCCACAGGTGTGGAGAGTGGACTCGTCTTCCGATTTATTTTCCGAGCTTAGCATTGCATCAATGTGAAAAAAAGATTAATAAATAACCGGATAATTGGAGAATTTTTTGCGGTTAGCTATTCCATATTTTTTCCTCACGTTTCGCGGACATGTTATTTTCGTTGCTCTCATTAACGCGCGTCTCCCTCTGTGCCTTTTGGATTCGAAACGCCATCGCCTTTTTTTACAGCCAATGCATTATTTATTTATTGAATTTATAGTATTAGACAATCCGCAATAACATATGTTCTCAGAACTTCGTATTTGACTTTTTACGTTTTTCTATTAAATATGGCCGGGCACTTCTTTCTTTTGCATTGTAATGTATATATCGTTATAAAAAGTTAAATTAATATGAACGGTAGACGCTAAATCCTGATCTTACATTTTTTGAGGAAGTTAAAAATAAATATTAGGTTGGCAAGAAAAAGTAATTTCGGTATTTTAAGGTGAAATGGAGAGCCCAATTTTGTTTAATTCAAGCAATGAACTTTAACGAATAAGATGTTTTCCCTCTTGTTCTATGATCTTTTGCCAAAATGGATAAATAAGAAAATATTTTATTGATTAAAGTTCATCGGTTTTTTATTTCACCTTAAAATACGGAAATTACTTTCTTGCCAACGCAATATTAGCGCCGTAATGTCTCGTACGCTTAGACAAAAAATAATAGTGTTGGGAGAGTAGTACAGTAAAGTCGCGTTATTTCTCATCGACCGCCTATCCAGAATTTGTCAAGTGCGTACCCCCTCCATTGAGGAGCAACGTCGCAGGAGCCACGAAACTCGAGCTGCCTCGGTCTCAGAGCCGTGTAAACATGCCGCCTAATCTGACCTGTCTTCGGCTCGGGTATATCGGTGTGAACCACTACTAATCCAATTACAAAATTTCTTTATTTCTCGTTATATTTTGATGGGACTTTCACCAACTTATCTGTGGCATTTTCCTGATTAAAATGACACTAAACACGATATAATTTCAACTGCATTTAGTGGTTTAATTGACGATGAAAGGACAGCGCAATCCGTGTTTACATGCTGTCCTTTTCTACGTTCGGCTTCCTTTGTACATTCGGCGGGGTAGACTCAGTCATTAAAAAAATTGTGTCTCTACACGATATTTCTCCGTGCAAAACACAGCCTTATATACGACTGAGAGGAGCAATTCAAACAATTCAAACAAGTGTTCTCATTCTGAATCGTGCCGGTGCAATATTTTGTTTTTCTTCGGGGCTCGGCATCTCCGCCAGCGATGTCAGCGTGGTTGTATCATGTCGTGACAACATTCTAGTTTTTAAACTATTATTTCTTGCGCCCGTCCCCTGGCTATGTTTACGGCGCAGCGGAGTAGCGCTATTGTGAGTCAGTTTCAATCGTGTCAGTTCTAATTGGAACCAACAATTCGTCAATTGGCCGTCCCACAACGTCATCCAACAACCGTGAACCGTGCGAAGTTTTTAGCTGAAAATTGGATTTCGATAGTGAACAGTCCACCGTGAATATTCGCGGATCGTCTCGTCCTCGACGCCGCTGAATATATAACCCCAGTCGTTCACATTCATGCTAGAAGCTTGTTCTTATTTAGCGGCTCCGGCTTTATTTACCACCCGCCAGCTAGTAGCTTTTTCTATTCCATTTCCGGCAAGTCCTGAAAATTTCATACGATTAACTCCGGTTCGCCGCAGATGTCTTCTCTATTCTTAGGTATTTTGCCCGAAAGAACTAGCGAGTTTTCCGAATCGAGATTTTTTAGATGTATTTATGGGTAGTTGAAGTACATGTGTGATTTTTTTCAAGTAGAAATAATAAAAATTGTGTGATGTACAAATTTTTATCTCGACGTATGTTTTTGGGGGTAGTTCTGGTTTTCGAGACCGTTTTTGCAATATTCAGGAATTCTTTTCAGTGGAACTGTCAAACCTTTTGAACTGGGATTTTGCATGCATATTTATGGGTGGTTGAAATACACGCGTGATTTTTCTCAAGTAAAAATAACAAAAATTGTACGAGTCATATATTTTCATATAGCGTTTTGACACGTGTAGACGTAAACATACATAGCTTATGTTTGGACACCCGCTACAAGTATGCCTCTGGGTGGAAAAAGTAATTTCGGCAAAATTTGAAATCGATTGAACGGCAGGTGCTGCATCGAAATTGAAATTTGATATTTTTGTAACTTGTTTCCTTCGGGTTTATTCCCAAGCTTTATCATGTGATAGAGAAAATAGTATAAAATCATTTCCTGACAATTATGAATTATTAGTCTGCAGATTTCCGTGCAGAATACAAAATTTTCTGAATCCACTTTTAAAGCATGGTGCTTCGATGAAAATGTATATTCGTCACTTTAACAAGTCATTTTCGCCATTTTAATAAGTCAAAAATAATACACCTACATGCTTAATGTACCTCGAAATTTCACGAGTTTGCAAAAAATAGTGAGTTTATTTTGTAACGACTGGTGATGGGAGAAATGTCTTCTTCGGCCGCGAGTGAGGAACACGTTTTTAGTAGGTAAAAGTAGGGTATATTTCCCAATACATGTACAACAATAATTAAATAGGAATAATAACAAGTGACAAGAGAAATAATAGTCTTGCGTAGCTAAGCACGGCGGAACGTCGGCGGAATTATCAATGTATCGCGGTCGAATTAAGGGTGCGACGGTATTGTCGGTAGACGGGATTGTCTTTAGAAGGCATAGGAAACGGTCGGCAATTTCAAGGGCGTGTACCACACATGCGGAAGAGATTCCTGTGAGCGTTTGCTATTGCAGGCTGGATGAGAAGAAACCTGAAGAGCGTTTACTACTTGGGGAAAGGATTGTCCTGGGCGCATGCCACTGGGACAGCAATGGCGTGTTCGGGACCAGTGATGGGAATACGGGGCACTTTTTCGTGGGGAACTATTGGAAGAAAAGTGTAGTGGGGGGACTGCTATTTATTAACGGGGACCGACGTCTGACTAGCGGAGTTCGATACGACCGTTACTTCGATGACGACGTAATATTTCAGGCAAGTTATTGTTAATATTTAATTAAATAATATACACACGTACACATGTTATACATTCATTTTTCAAAATAAAATCGTAATAAATTTTGCGAAATTAGAGAGGGGGGGCAAAAGCAGCAACAAGGTACCGGATTATCTTCGTAATTGACTGAGGTTAGAATCGTCGCGCTCGCGCGAAAAAAAACCCGTATCTCATAAATGTTCGAGGCGCGTACTTATACGCGTCCGCGTATCGTCTCTCCAGCGAGAAACTCTTGCGCTTGGTGGCCACCTGGCGGCGGCCGCGGTAGGTGACGCCGTGCGGCCCAGCGTAACCCTTTCACTAGCGGGAAAGGTGGCCTCGTCTCAGCGGCCATCTCGCGGCGCACGAATTGCAGAGAGCCTCGCGTCTCGGATCTAATCGTTACAAATCTCTTCAGAAATAATTTACATAAAATGAAGTTGCTGTAACAATGCAAGTTTATCGAAAAAAAATTTTCGATTAATTACTTCTCTCCCACTCTGCTTTCCCTCCCTACTACGCAGTCACGTGATGCCGTCCGCCATTGTGGTGCACGCGTCACAATGTCGCGTGACCAATCAATTCCGTAGCACGCTTTCCCCTTCTTTTTAACAGACGCTGTACGTCTACGAAAAACTCCGTTGAATTTTTAATTTTCTCATTTACAGGCGCCGACGTGCCCGCAATTTATAAATTATGCATTGCAACGAAGCAATCTAATTTCAATCGTTGTAAAGGATACATCTCGCTTGTAGATCAGATAAGAATACAATTCTCCCGATAACATAATCAGAAATAAAATGGGAGGGGGGAGGGTGGCCGATACGTGAGGGTCGATAAGAGTGTCTGGCCGGTGGCAAGTTTTCGGACAGATAGCAATACCCCTAATTCAACTCGTGCCTCGCAGATGTAGATTAATGCGTTAATATACGCGGCATATGTAATCCTATATCTCCAGCGGACGATATCGCGTGATACTGCGAGCCTGTAGTGCGAACACACATAAAATATATTTTACATTCGATACGAGGCAGTTCTCAGTTCGGAACCCGTTGATAGATAAATGCACGCGTCGGATTTAGGTCAAACGCGGGTTATAACTACCGGCATCGCTCTTTCCGTGTTGCTATCAACGATCTGAACCCAATGTTGATCCAAATGTCTCCTAATTGTGCTCTGATCCCTCTACGGAGCGCCTCAAACACCCAGATCCACTTCAAACCTACGTATACCAGTTTTTATAGCATCCTTTCGATTTTTGCTACGATGGAGAAACGTTTTGCAAAAAAATATTATAATACTCCGAAAGTAAAGATTTTACGCTTTAAAATGAGGCTAACCCGATCCATCTACGTTCGTTTGTTGCGAAGTTACGGCAGTTCAAAGATCGACGATTCGTGAGCGAAGGTTTGGAATTTCTTTAATTTTGCATGTTACTGTACTTGCAAATTCGAATTTGCCAACGGGATCACGTTATCTTTAATGGCGACACTTTACTGATTCCAACAAGCCCAAGCACGATACTGTTTGGATCGTAGTTGCTCGTCAAATCCACGATATAGTGGAACCTCGATTATCCGAACCCTCCTGTTGCGCTGGTAGTATAGTGGATTTATCGAATAACTATGGGCCTAATTGTATCGTGTTTGGACTCGTATTAACCGGAAGGATTCCAGAAGCATGATGGTAAGTGTTGTATAAAAAAACTAATTAAACACTACACATATATTGAATTTTATTATAGTTGATGGTCGACTGACTTTTATGCCGATGTTGACTGACTTTATGTTGTTTTGAAATGAATGAAAATTATATATGAAATATTAATTTTCATTTTATTTCATAATAATAATCGTTGAAGTCTGATACCTACGTAGAAATAACTAACGATTAGAAAATTGTCAATAATTGCCTGAGGGTGTGGTTTTTAATTTTTATTTTCCAGTGGAAAACCACCGTGTTTTGGGCAGCCTGTAGCTCGGCCCGAAGGCGCGGGAGCATTTCAAATTCAAACCTGCTACGCGGATACATCTGTTTTACACAGGAGGGTAACGCGTGCGGAAACCTCAGCTCTCCAAGGGGAGTTTATGGAGTCTCATCGTATCCTCCAAGCTGTCCCTAACCCTCATCGACACTGGCTTCCTCGACGTTATAGACCCCTAGCTTCGTCACGCCTCACCACCGACCTTATCGCTCCTATCTATCATTCATCTCACTTCTCTCCCTCTCTCTTCCTCCGTCGTACTCTCTCTGTTTCTCTTTCAGCCCTGTGTGTAACGTATTGGGCACACCTCCGGCTAGCTATATTCTGAAATGTCCATAAAGCTCGAAAGGATAGTAAATTAGTCACGAAGCCTTGCTCCTTGCAACACAAACTGGTGGCTCGACGTAGTTTGAGCGATTTTCCTCGGCTAATGGACGACCTACGTACATATTTAAATTTAAAGCGCCGAGACAAGAAAGACATCAGCTATGCTTGGAAGATGCTACAGGATCAGGAATTGCTGAAGAGGATCCCGTTTTTCGCCTGCGAAGTCGCCTTAGCGGCTGGAGAAAAATCGAACAAAAATAAGAAAAAGCTATTAGACGATAAATAAAATTATACAGAATGTCCCGAAAATTTTATATTTCCTTGAATAGGATTTCTAAGGTTATTTCAAATAACTTTTTCCTTTACGGAAATTTTCTGCGCCGCTCCGTTACGAAGTTATTAACGAAAAACACGGACCAATCGGAGCGTCGCTACAGCGCACGGACTCCGCCTCGGGGGCAGGTCCCGCTGAACGCGGCGTTGCCATTGGCCGGGGCGGAGTCCATTCGTTTTTCGTTGATTACTCGAAGACGAAGCCGCGGAGAAAATTTTCGCAAAGCGAAAAGTTTTTAGTTAAATGCTTTTCTATAGCATAAAATATTTTTCAATTTTTTAAAAAATGCCAGAGGACTGAAAAACGAAGATAACATTCAAATGAATAGGAGGAAGCTGGCACGTTTATATTTTGAGAATGGAACTGATTTAAATTCAAGCCGAGAATTAAACAGCTACCGCTAAACTCGGAAGTTAATTTATGGTACTTCTACAAGACGAATTCCAATTAAATGAGGGGTGCACAAGGATTAATTTCGTTTCTTTTTTTTAACGATGAACTGGGTTGAAAGATTGCAATAGTTCTGAAGAGGCACTCTGTTTTCGCAATTCATTCAACTGTTTTGCGAGGTCCTCGACTCCACGGAAGCGGAGCCTAATCGATTCTCATTCAGCCTTCATTCGCGGTTTTTAAAGCAGATAATACTCGTCGAGATTTTTTGCATTGCTATTTAAAACACCGAGTATATATGTATGTATACTAGAGATATTGGCGAGTGACCCGATTTCCGTTCACCGAGAGTTGTAACAAGTGTTTTATAATGGAGACACATTAAAAAATGTTTAAATTGTTAAATGTTTGATTGTTATAAATAAATGTTCATTTCCCCCTTTAATCACTTCGATAATTTCCTTAATCGATATTCAATTTCTTAATCTTTCTGATGCATCTATTCAACTATATTACAAAAATAATAGCATAATTATAATAATACTACGTTATAACAATTCTTCACAGTTTGATATAGAATCGTGTAAACAAATTGTAGCTCGTTATTCAAAAAACCATGAATTTCAATGAGGATTTGTTCCTAACTCGCTCGGATTTAAAGTTAAACACGACCTGTCCTGGAAAATGTTTTATATTATAGGTCAATTCGTTTTAATGTCCCCCAATACGAAATCCACGAAGCTTATTGCGAGCATAACGAGCGTATTACAGTATTGCAAGAATCGTGTTCCACAATCGTTGGATTACGCTCGGCGTGTTTGAACGGTGAATATTTTTCAACTATTCACGTTCGGATTACTTTCTCCTCATCCGATGGCCTTTAATCACGTCCTTGAACGACACCGTTCAAATTCAATAGACCTTTTACCTGCCGGTTCGACTAGCTACTACACTGTTCCAAAACATTCTTCACATTTTCATCGAGTGCAAGCGTCCTCGAACATGTGCACAAATTTTTTAACGAGATTTCAAGATTATTGATATTTTTCTAAAACGACACCCTGTATATGCTCTTCAATATTCTTGTAGAGCATGAAAAGACGAATCCAACGACTACCATGACCATACCATTTCGATCATTCGCTCTCGAGATATTCCTGTTTAAATGGTAAGGTTTTGAATTAGGTTTGCTCCTTCCATCCGGATACCTCGAGATTGAGTTATCGAAACGGTATAGTCATTGTACTCGTTGGATTCGTCTTTCCATGCTCTGCAAGAATATCGAAGAAGATATACAGGGTGTCGTGTGAAAAAATCACGCCAGTAATCAATTCTAAGATCCGTCGTTTCTTTCTTGCTTTTTCGTGCGCTAAACGCGGAGAACCGTTCAGAAGTGGGATAGGTACTGTATCTATTTTGAAGGGAGACGGTTTGTGCCATTATGGGGAGAAAGTTGAACTACTTTTTTTCCGTTCTCCGGACGGGATCCATAGAAATTCTCGAACAGATAACCGTCAGATGGAATCTCAAAGGAGGCGGTGCACGGTCCCTGAACGATTTATCGCAATGTCGATAACGAATTTCTAGGCGATGAATAAGGAGTTATCCGGCTTGAATATTCGCAGTCGATGGAGACTAGAAAAATGAGATCGCTAAGCTTCGCGAAGTTTCTTCAACGTGGAAATAACGTGGATGGCTTTCTTTGTTCGAATTAAACAAGACCCTTGGTTTTACTTGTAGGATTTATGTGGCCGACTTGCTGTCAGTCACAGAAACATTTCAGATTGACATCTCCGAGAACACAGGGATTTAATTAAATTTCTCGCAATTTTTACAACGACAAGGATTTTAAGAATGGAGAAACTTATTTAATAATTTCCAGCGGAAGCGTCTTTTCAACTCCAACAATTGCGAAATGACAAATGCTCATTCAATATCATTTCCATTTGAAATATTAATTTCTACGTACGAATTAACGATAATTTGGAACAATATACGTCACACCTATTATGGGAATAGTGTATAGTTGCATACACATTTGAACCTAGCTGGTGGGAAATTCGAATCCCAGTTAATCCTAACGAGTGTTTAATACTTCAGGTGAACGATGAATTCTTCATTGCTCCGATGGAATATTAATCGCTCATTAAACGTACCTCTCCCATTACTGCTACTGTATAATTACTTGAATATAAATTAGAGTAGAAATTATTGTTCGGCTTTTCACGACGAAGAAAGTTGTTCGTAGGTTAAATTTTAATGAGACACCCTGTACATTGACCAATTAGAAAACTTGTCGATGTAATGTATGCGCCGAACTGGACGGACTATTCGTCAGAATGACACATTCAGGTTATTCGAACTGAAATCAGGCATGTGTATGTGAAGGTCAAGCATTAAAAAGATCAAGAGATTGCTAAAGAACATATGTGAGATGTGTAATACATGTGAAACGTGTCTAAAAGCATCGAACAAATATTTCGTTTTTTAAAATCGTTGATTAAATCTTTTTTTTTACAAACGACGTCACCTTAATGCAAGATTTTAATGTAACCAGAAATCATTAAGATCAACCATTTAACAGATTATGACAAAAAATGGCCAGGGAGATTATTATCTCCCAGCGAAAGTAATTTTTTAAACACATTAACGATCTTTCAAATATTTTGTTAACGACACGTTATGCTTTTTCTTAGATATTCTTGTAGAGCATGAAAAGACGAATCGAACGGATACCATCACCATAGGGTTGCGATCATTCAATCTCGAGATATTCCTATCTAAAGAACAAACCTAATCCAAAACCTCATCTTTCAGACACGAGTATCTCGAGACTAGACGATCGAAACAGTTATTATGTTTAAGTATATAAAGAACAAAATATTTCCTTAAAAAATGTCAATGACCTTGAAATCTTGTTAAAAATTCGACAGTAACATCTCGAGACCAAATGATCGAAACGCTATGGTCATGGTACTCGTCGGATTCGTCTCTTCGAGCGCTACAACAATATCCAAGAAAAATCATAAGGTTTCGCATAAAAAAATTCCAGTGGCCTTGAAGTTCGTTAAAAAATGCAGGATCAAATGTGACAATTAATGAATCGATTCCACTTAGTTGAGACACCCTAAATTTCACGCTCCCCTTTCGAGACAGCGCCGCACATCCTGATTTACGATTTCATCACAACCTAATCCCGCAGTAACCGATCGTACGTTTAATTCGCCCAATGGTGTCTGAGACGGGCTGCCACGCGGCGGCTTAAAACAAACGAACTTTTCTGTATTAATCACTCGACTTAACGTCCACGGGAGATGAGGATCATAATCCTTATGGGTAACCAGGAAGAAGAGGAACACCGAGAACGTGATTGGAAGCTGAGCCTCGGAAAGATTGAACAGGATTACTTTCCGTTTAACACGTGAATATTCCACGATATATATATGGTACCTTCAGACGAAAAAAAAAGATCGGAACACTTTGAAGGCTCGGTTTCGAATTACTCGTGTGAAAAATTCTTTCTTGCTAACAGTGTAAAGTAAACTCCGCGCGAGCTCGGGTCGGAGAAAAAAAGATTCGCATGTGCGAGTTCGCTGTAATTTGTGTACCCCGGGAGAGAGATGTCGCGTGTAAAACTTCCACTTTAATTATAAAATATCATAATTTTCTGGAAAATTCCGCGGAGCCTGAAACACGGTAAATATGAAGAGGTGCTTCTCTTCGTCTCCTACAGTGAATTCAAATGGTCGCTTGAGTCTCGCTGTTAAAATGCGAGCAAATCAAATATATATGAACGGTAGCAAATCGTTAAAGAAAATATTACATAAATAAATGTAACAACTTCGAATCTATTTTAAATAATACGTTCAATAGGTTTAATATTGTAGAATTACAGAATTTTTAAATTCTTGTATTGTTTTCCTTGGAAGGAGTGATTCCTGAGGTGATTTCAAGTAAGTTTTTCCTTTGCGGAAATGTACTCCGTGGATCCGTTAAGGAGTTATGAGCGAAAAACAAGGACCAATCGGAGCGTGGCTACAGCGCACGGACTCCGCCCCGTCCAATGACAACGCCGCGCTCAGCGGGGCCTGCCCCCGAGGCGGAGGCCGTCCACAATAGCCATGCCTAGTTTGGTCAGTGATTTTCGTCGATAACTTCTGAACGAAGCCGCGCACAAGATTTTCGTAAAGGAAAAAATTATTATAAATATCCTCAGTTTTCTAGACACAACATTTTTTGAACGCCCCGTACAGGCAGTTTTTCGGAAATGCTATTTACAGAATTGTTATTTGTGGATTGAGTACTTCGTAAAAATATTGCTCGTTACAGTGATGGTTACCGCGGATGAGTATAATTCGCGCGGCTGTTACATTGATCGGTATGTTTTCACGGTCCACGATAAAAGGCACGCTTGTGCATTGTTGATCATTTCTCCATTTATCACGAGCCCCGCTTAATGGAAAGTATTGTAGCCACTATGTGCCCATCAGTTAATGCTTGTGTACTCATCAAACAAGCGGAGGTGTAACGCAACGATCCGGATTAAACGAACGCCGCCATTATTCCTATAAACGCGCGCCTAAATAGATCAATTCTTTTCTCACACCTGCTCGCGACTTGTTGGTGACGCCGATATATTCTGCAGTTGTAAACATAGAGAATCTAAAATAAATTACAAATTCTTGTTAAAAAGTTCTGATCGAAAGCTTTATTAATAACTTCTATTCTGAATAATTGCGAATTATTGTTACATTACCGAACTGCAGATTACCATTATGCAAAAGAAATATTTTGCACACAGATTGCAAGATCTAAAGAATTTTAGTGAATTATAAATACAATATAATCGTATTGTTAAAATTTTATATTTTCACTGTTACTAAGTCCGTAGATCAATAACTAAGTGTCCCAAACCATTTGCAATAACTTTTTCCTTTGCGAAAATATTTTCTGTGGCTTCCTTAAAAAGTTATGAGCGAAAAGCACGGATTAATGGGGCGTGGCTACAGCGCACGATCTCCGCCTCGGGGGCAGGTCCCGCTGAGCGCGGATTTGTCATTGGCCAGGGCGGAGTCTGTCCGCTGTAAGCGCGCTCTGATTGGCCCGCGTTTTTCGTTAATAACTTCGTAACGGAGCCGCGCAGAAGATTTTCGTAAATGAAAAAGTTATTGTAAATAACCTTGGAAATCCTTTTCAAGGATACATATAATTTTTGGGACATTGTGTATATAATTAACGTGCACATATAATTATTTTATAAACGAATGTTGCTTTATGGTCCTTCATTATTTAAGCTGCTCGCAATAATACTGTATGGTTTATGCGCGTTAAAATGCATGGTTTATGCACCGACATAAGCGAACAGAGTCCTCAATATTTTGCAGAAACAGAATACTGTTTGCACGGAAAGCACTTTCGCATATGATCGTCAACGAAATAATGCTTGCTTGACCCTATCGATCCTGAAAAAGCAAACC
Source organism: Lasioglossum figueresi (assembly GCA_028455805.1). NCBI lineage: Eukaryota > Metazoa > Arthropoda > Insecta > Hymenoptera > Halictidae > Lasioglossum > Lasioglossum figueresi. Next base: position 3,933,844 of record CM052199.1, on the reverse strand, counting down.
TTGGTATGACAACCGGGCAGGCTCCAGATGAATAATGTTGATTGCGAGTAATATTGAGTAATGATGCGAGCAGAAAAATGTGAAATGCGAATAATACCGCGGGAATTTCATCTAGACTCCATGACATCGCTTGGAAACGGGAAATTGGCGCGAAAAGGGAACACAAAAATGTGGACGAACAACTCCGCGATAATAAATATTCACAAGAATAAATTTCGCCGTTTGACTCGGAAAAATTAAAATTTAAAATATTCCCGTAATAAATAGGACGTAATGTTTCTGTAAAATGTCATTTATATAATTCTTATTATGAATTATTAAAATACGTCGTGCCGTTTCATTTTAATGTAAATATAAATAATTATATACAATTGTATACGAGTAACTATTGTATAGAATTACACTACAAAATTGTTGTCCCACGTTTTACAATGTTAATGGTTTATTTTTAAACAGTCTCCATCTATACTATTTATGTAAGCCACTCATTTCGTTGTTAGATTCTTTTATGTGAAAATTATATACAAAATTGTTGTTCCACGTTTTATAATTTTCATGATTTATTTGTAAAGAGTCTCAATCTATACTAGTTATGTAATTCACTCACTTTGTTGTTAGATTCGTTTATGTACGAAATTATATAGAAAATTGTTGTTTCATGTTTTATACTGTTAGTGGTTTATCTATAAACAGACTGAATCTGCAGTATTTATTTAATTCACTCATTGTGTTGTTATTTACTAATATGAAAATTATTGTAATTATCGTTCGAAGTGTTTCAAAGACCACGAGGAGCATTCGTGTTTAATTATTTTCAAACGGAATGCCTAAAAATGGGCACGTCAGATTTGATGATTAAATCCGTGAGAAGAATATTAAGAACTAAAGGATACGAGACGTGGAATACCTTAATATTAAAATTTGATGGGGCAGTGCTGCAACGTTTCTTGCGTATGCTAAAGGAAGTTATGTTCTTTTTAGACGGCCTGAGGAAAATTCATTCCGGTATTTGCGAGGTTGTCAATTTTACGAATTTGTTTATACTGCTCTGCACTTCGAAAATACGAAACTGCGAGAAACTGCAGAACGAGATTTAATTTCTAAAATGAATTTACACACGGTGAAGATTAAAATTAAAGTACTACAAGAATTCCTCTAAATGCATAAACTTTTAAAAGTTTCTCTACTGCGTTTTTCAATAATTGCTGAGATGACGACTTTTTCCGTGCAATTTTGCAAATTTCATCAAATTACAAAGTACATTTTAATAACAGAATGTACGAATCCGATAAAAGAAGATTTTTCATCACGTAACTTTTTATACAGAAGATCGACGTAGCCCATAAAAGCATGAAATGAAATGTTTCGCGAGGCTTCTCAGAGGCTTTGTGCGTGAATGATTGAAAGAATCCTTTCTACAGGGTGTCCCGAAAGTGTTGTGCTTCCTTGCAGGGTCCAAAAATATATTTCCTTCGGAGGAGAGATTCCTGGCGTTATTTGAAACAAATTTTTCCTTTGCAGAAATATTCTCCGAGGCTCCGTTAAGGAATTATTAACGATAAACGGATAGACTCCGCCTTGGAGGCAGGCCCTGCTAAGCGCGGAGTTGTGATTGGCCGGGGCGAAGTCGGTTCGCTGTGGCCGCGCTCTGATTCGTTCGTGTTTATCGTTGATAACTCCTCGACGGGTCCGCGTAGAACATTTTCGTAAAGGAAAAATTTATTCCAAATTACCGTAGCAATTACCATTACCAAGGAAATATATTTTGAGACAACCTGTATGAAAGAAACGGCAACGCGATGTTTAAAGATGCAATTAAATCGTTTGACCGTTCGACACGTGGTGTCGATTACCGCGAACGTTACTTAAATAAACTAATTAAGTGGTATCCCGGTGGTGTTAGGTGAAAAAGAGAAAAAAATGTACGGCGCATGGTAGAATGCAATCAAAAGGGCTGTAAAAGGTGAAAAAAAATGTCATATGGTAGAGTGCACTCGTGCTGCAACCGGCTGCATATTCTGCTCGATAAAAGTAAGTTTCCATTTGAACGCGCATGCGACTGAGGAATATAGATATGCGTGCTCGATGCAGCATATTAATGTCGTAGTCGATGTCGTACAAATTGAAATAAATAAATATTGCTGTTCCGATCCGTACGTGAGATGTGTACAGCCATCTGCGCACACAATGTCGTCTTGCGTCAACTATATTGTTGACTAATTTTTCTACTCGAATATGCGAACGTCAGGCTCGTGCAGTCGTTCGGAAAAATTAAGGAAAAAAATATTTATAGAAATCTATTTAACTCTATTTTATAGAAATCTTTTGAAAAATCAATAATTAAATACTCGAATATAGAATTCTTGTATTACGTCGTCCAGAAAAAAAAGTATTCATATTTGTTAGAAATGTTTACAAAAATCAATATTTAAATAAACAAATATCAAGTTCGTATCCTACGTCGTGCAAAAAAATTTTTAGACGAATATCCATAAACGATGGAGGTCTTTATGAACATTAATATTTAAATAAATAAACTGTTCTGCTATTTTGTGATATACTTGTATCTGGGTACAGGAATATTTAAACGATTTGACTGTGTCGTAACATCTGAACATTGTCACAAAATATAACTATGAAATATGTAATAAATAATTGATGTCTTCTAAAATAATATTATTATCTATAGAATTTTCATGAACTGTACTAGCTGCTAGTTTGAAAACAATGAACTGGAATGATTTAAAAAAATTGTTTGACCAATTATTCATGTGAAAAAAATGGTTTAAACAATTTTGTTCTCAAAATTGTTAGGGTACCTTCGTTTGACAAAAGGTCGAAATTTGAAAGCAATGAACTAGAATGATTTAAAAAAATTGTTTGACCAATTATCCATGTGAAAAAAAGGGTTTAAACAATTTTGTTCCGAAAATTGTTAGGGTATTGTCGTTTGACAAGAGGTCGAAATTTGAAAGCAATGAACTAGAATCATTTAAAAAAATTGTTTGACCAATTATTCATGTGAAAAAAGGGTTTAAACAATTTTGTTCTAAAAATTGTTAGGGTATTGTCGTTTGACAAGAGGTCGAAATTTGAAAATAATGAATTAGAATGATTTAAAAAAATTGTTTGACCAATTATTCATGTAAAAAAAATGATTTAAACAATTTTGTTTCGAAAATTGTTAGGGTACCTTCGTTTGACAAAAGGTCGAAATTTGAAAGCAATGAACTAGAATGATTTAAAAAAATTGTTTGACCAATTATTCATGTAAAAAAATGGTTTAAACAATTTTGTTTCGAAAATTGTTAGGGTATTGTCGTTTGACAAGAGGTCGTAATTTGAAAGCAATGAACTAGAATGATTTAAAAAAATTGTTTGACCAATTATTCATGTGAAAAAAATGGTTTAAACAATTTTGTTCCAAAAATTGTTAAGGTATCGTCATTTGGCAAGAGGTCGAAATGGCGTCTGAACATAGTAGATCATTGGCCGGGGCGTTTGGCTCTCTAATTACTTTAAATAATTAAGGATCTCTGTAATAGTCAAACAACCGGTAACTATACCCTCGATCCAATTTCATTACGTTGAGCACATACCCGTGTTTAATGTAACAGAGTAAATATCTCTCTCGAGACGTGTTCGCGAATGCTCAAGCTTTAAAACGGATATACACGCTTAGCATGCGCGCGACGAGTCGACATAAACGCGCGCTATACCTATTCTGCTTTCAACGGTACACTCACAATATTTTCAGATTTGCATGTTGACGCACGCAAAACATCTCGACGGTACCGAGTCCGACGATCAGAACTTACAAAAATAATTGCGTTTGGGGATTCGGATCATACATCGAATTTTCGGAGCATAACTGTTTATTTTCGTTCGTTGTAAATTTAATTTGTTCGTTATATAGAAATTAGAATATTCAGTACATCCATAGTTAACACTAGGCTTACGGAGTTCCAGAAATAACTATTTCACATTATTTTATAAACATAACAAGAATGTGTCTGTTCAAATTTTTGGCCATTTTTCGCATAATATATACCCAAAGAAATAAATTTGGTAAATAATTCCTCAAGGGGGGTGGGGGGCGTCTTTACAATCTTAATAATCGCAAATTAAGAATATTAGAACCTAGTGTTAATTTAGTTAATTTAGTGTTACCATTTGTTATTGCTGTCTGTCGCTAGATGAGGGGAGGGTGCACGATTTGAGGGGAAACAGTTACCCCCTCTCTGCCAGTACCGGACAGTCACGTGACTGAGGGCGTGGCGGAAGTCGTCACGTGACTGCGTGACGTCATGCCGTCGTAGGAGGGGAAAGTAGAGCGGGGTCGCTTAATCTGGCGACTCTAACGAAATTGAAAAAGACCTTTGCACGCGACTAAAAACATTTACCACAGGAAAATGGAGCTCAACGATAAGAGAGATGTTAAAAGGAGAAGAAGAGAATCCTAAGTGGAAGGAGGAAGGCAAATGTAAACCACAATATTAAGTTAACAGTCCCAGACGTGCTTGCACACACAACACATGGATCCCCATTTTGAGGCCGAAAGGCAAAAAGTAAACCTAGTTACTATCACATAAAAAAAATGAAGCTAATAAATGTTCGCAATGAAAAGTCTGGATAAAAAATCCGTTAACGTCGTCGCAGACTGACAACCACTGTCAGACAGACATAATCGACGATAGAAGTTTTATTGCGCTCGTCGCCGAGGCAATGAATCGCAGTGGACGCATCGATTTCTCGAAATTACGACTTCATGCGACGCCGTGTGCATCTCTATGCATCTCGGAGATTATGTGCTTATGAAATAGCGTAAGCAAGTTATTCCCGGTAAGATAGAATCGTAGCTACGGGGCAAAGCTTTATGATTGCCGTGGGTATTAAATGTCAAATGCAGTCTGCGTCGCTGTCGTAAAAATTCTGATCGTTACAACGATTCAGCCTCTCTCCTTTCTTTTTTTTTTAATTTTTGAACGTTACGAAGCTTGCGAGCACGATATTTATAAACTACGTCGTGGACATTTATTTATAATGATGGACGAGTGTTCATTTATGTGTTTCGAGGAATCAGTGGTTCGATTACAAATTGACCACGTACTCTCGAAAATATTTGTTCGAGAAAATGTAACTGTACCTTGAAGAAGACGATTCACGAGATCATTTGAAAGAATTTTTCCCTTTACGAAAATCTTCTCCGACGGTTAGTTCAGGAGATATTAACGAAAAACACCGACCAATCAGAGACTCCGCCTCGGGGGCAGGGTCCCACTGAGTGCAGCGCTGGCATTGGCCGAGCCGGGGCCTGTTCGCCGTAGCCGCGATCTGATTGCTCCGCGTTTTTCGTTGATAACTCCCGAACTAAGCGTCGGAGAAGATTTTCGTAAAGGAAGAAATTCTTTCAAATGATCTCGTGAATCACCATTTTCGAGCGCGACATTTTTGAAACGCCCTGTACGAGGTTATGAACTATGTAGCTTGATATTTCTGTTATTTTATAATTGCCGTGGTTATTTTCGTAACAGTAAGTCATTTGTTAAGGCTGATAAACGTGTGTAATTGATTGGTGTGACACTGTTCGCTCAACCTTGAAGAACAATTTCGTTTATTTTCGTAATTACTTTCTGAAATCGATGTTGTGGAACGGCTCGTACGGGATTAGCGTGACTCACAAACAATTATTGCATTTACCTGTGGTACATTATAGTGCATCGCACGAGCGTGACACTGTACATTTGTGATGACCATTGAAACCCACACTGCCATCGGATTCTGCTATTTTCTTTCGATTTTAAATGTACCAATACGAAATAATATTATCTGGAAATTTTAGAGGATTATAAAAGTATGTTTTTGATAGATTTTTGAGAAATTGAGATTCATAACAATTTTGGTTATTTGTTGGAGATTGAGAATAATTTTCACTGTATCCAGTTCATTTGATATATTTTGATTATGTGGTGGGTGACGGTAATACACGAACGATATCATATTGTTCAAATTAAAGGCCAACTTTTCCTATCCTCGGAATAACGAGCACGTGTAAACTAAACACCACGCTCGCATCAAATTTACGTCAAGAGTATCCGATTTCATCTTCTCTCATTGTTCAACGTGAACTCTGAAAGAAACTTTGATGCTTTTTGGTAACAACCTGCTGGAAGCTATTCGATCGATCAGCTTTGTGCACACTCGCGAAGAAAAAAGATGGTGCATCGGTTTGTAAAAATACAGTGAACGTAGTGGACGTCAAAATAGTAATACGCAAACCAGTACACAGTAACATACAAAGGAAATCATTTGAAATATTCAAATTAAGATAAATCAAATACAGAATAGTAAAAACAATTTAAAAAAGAAAACACAATCAAATACACAGTAAATAATTTTAAATATTTCAATTAAAACAAATCAAACACAATTTAAAAAGAATTGTAAAATACTGGTGGACTGTTCCCTCAATTCATTAAAAATATTTAAAAGGAAGTTCATACAACATAGTACAAGCAATATAAAATATATACAGTAAATAATTTTAAATATTTAAATTAAAACAAATCAAACACAATTTAAAAAGAATTCTAAAATACTGGTGGACTATTCCCTCGATTCATTAAAAATATTTAGAAAGAAGTTCATACAACATAGTACACAATATAAAATATATAATGTAAATAATTTCAAATATTTAAATTAAAACAGATCAAACTAAATTTAAAAAGAATTGTAAAATACTGGTGGACTATTCCCTCAATTCATTAAAAATATTTAAAAAGAAGTTCATACAATGTAGTACACACAATATAAAATATACAAAGTAAATAATTTTAAACATTTAAATTAAAATGAATGTATCAAATACAGAACAGTAAAAACAATTGTAAAATACCAGTGGATTATTTTCAATTCGTTTCGAACTATTTTGCATTCAACGCAGACAATTTTTACTCTGTGCATAAAAATCTGCAGGCTCTTAAATGTTTTATGGAATAAAAGATTAGATAATAAAATAATAATAATTGTTAGTTAGTATAATAATAATATCAATGTAGTGTAATCATAATAATTTCAAATATACAAAAGCTGTTCTATATTTAATTGTAACTCGTCAACATGTTCAATTATTCAAATTGAGGAATTACACTGGTTACATAATGAATAATAAATTAATTGATAGGTGTAATTCATGTTTATTTTAATGTTATTTGCGATACGATTGTGTTTGATTAATAGGACGAATTAATTCGAGGACACGTTTCGATGATCGATAGAATGGCTGCGAACGGGGTTGATAAACAATTATCAACAATTCCTGTGCAGTTTCCTGTCGTACCATTGTGAATATTCCTACGGGGTTCCAGCTAGAACCGCGATTCGCACGGAAAGTCGATCAATCTCGCCGTATTTTCTGTTTTACCGACTTCCAGCGGAAATTACCGCAGACTCCGACATTTCCGGTTAATCTTGCCCCATTAACTGAAGGGATATTAAAGCTCGACAGAATTAAAAGACGGTATTTCCTCGAATTAACAATTTTTACCGGCGTTGTTACTGCGGCTTGAATATCGTATGCACCCCTTTCACATGAAACACTCTAATTAATATTTTTTGTTATAAACACATCATCTCCGTTTTATTTCTTCTCGCGCGAGCGAATTACAAAATTTGTCATCGGTCAAACACTTCTTTTACCCTTATTTTTATTACAAATTGTGAATGCACGATACTTTGTCGTTTCAATTCGCGAAATTGATCGAATTGATGTCCTTGCAATAACGAAAACCAATACGTTTGTTATTGTTAATTTGTTTCATTGCTAAATTCTGTGGTCGCCGATTCACTGGCACATCATTCTTTAGTAAAATAACGCGAATATTTTTAAACAGAGACGCTTGTTAATTATTTCCAATTTCGCTTTTTCACGAATATCGGAAATTTGGTCAAATGGAACGAAATGAAAAATGAAGAATAAAATAGGAAATAGTGCAATTTCTGCAATGTTAAATTTTAAAAGGACATCGACTACGAAAATATGAAATTGCTGATTACACTAATTTGTTCTTGTTTAAAAATTGTTTAAAAAGTGGTAGAAAATGTACTGCAACGTCCAAAAAAACTGTCCATTATACAAAATTAAACATATATATAATTAATTAATTAAATGTATGTATATATGTTTAGTAAATTATTTGTTTTGAAATTTCTTTTTTCAACAGAATCTTTTAAACAATCTGAACAGTTGTTAGGAACGTAGCGAGCAGGATCGATACTGAAACGAGACACGCCGGGCAGGGATCGATATTATCGCATTAGCCGCCTATATTCCGCAATAAATCGTTCGTGCAAACTTTTAAGTAGAGGGACGCGATTAATGAAGCTTTAGGCGTGACTGTAAACAAAAACAACGGCTCGTGTAGCCACGAAACACTGTACACACGCGAGGAGACGTATTTTTACACGCGAAATAAAATAGACATTGTAAATGAACATACACTAACGGTAGAACGTGTTCTCGATTGGCTGAAAATGGGTCAATGAATGGATCGATTAAAAAAATCAAGGATTCGCTTTGAACGACAGATTCATTGGTCGTTGGAAGAATGGAAATATGTCGATAAAATAATATTCTAACCAATGTACAAATCTTATGAAACATTGTACGGGATAAGAGTCAATTTTACAAACTTTTGCAAACACATTTCAGGCGAGGAACAGCCGGTTACCGCGACGTAAAAATCGCCGAGGCAGTGCGAAGCGCTTATCGGTAACACCTGCAACATTTCAGCAGTGTTTTATGCGAAATCCATTTATATGCATACTGAGATTTCCTATCGGAACTGCTATTCTTCAGAGCGCGCGATTTATACGGTTGCCTTGAGCCAGCGTGATAAATGTATGAGGAAAAATAGAGATGTAACGAGTTTCCCTCTTCTACTAGATAAACGTTTACAGAAGAGCTATATCTTTTTTTCCCGTGCAGTATCCTTTAGCACATTTTTTCAAGAAAATTCGTCGACGTCAGGGAAGATTGAAAATATTTTATCACAGTTTGAAACCAATGTTAAGCAAAAATGTACGACGAAAGTAGAGGCTTCGAGGTTTAAATCCAGCCCAAGTTTGTTGTCGTACTATTTTTATTAACGAAATTATGTCAATTTAGATATCAAATCAGAAATGACGAGATGTATCTTCAGTTTCTCATCTGCTGTATCGCGCAAAAACATCTGAGGTAAAAATGTACAATGCAGCGTGAAAGTAGAGGCTTCGAGGTTTAAATCCAGCCCAAGTTTGTTGTCGTACTATTTTTTTTAACGAAGTTTTATCAATGTAAGTATCAAATCAGAAATGACGAGATGTGTCTTCAGTTTTTCATCTGGTTTATTGCGTGAAAATACCTTAGGTAAAAATGAATAATGCAGTGTGAAAGTAAAGGCTTCGAGCTGTAAATCGAGCCCAAGTTTGTTATCGTACTACTTTTTTTTAGCGAATTTATATCAATTTAAATATCAAATCAGAAATGACGAGATGTGTTTTGAATTTTTAATCTGGTTTATTGCGTGAAAATACCTTAGGTAAAAATGAATAATGCAGTGTGAAAGTAAAGGCTTCGAGCTGTAAATCGAGCCCAAGTTTGTTATCGTACTACTTTTTAACGAATTTATATTAATTTAAATATCAAATCAGAAATGACGAGATGTGTCTTGAATTTTTAATTTGCTGTATTCTTTGAAAATACCTTAGGTGAAAATGAACAATGCAGTGTGAAAACAGAGGTTTCCAGCTGTAAATCGAGCCCAAGTTTGTTGTCGTACTATTTTTTTTAGCGAATTTATATCAATTTAAATATCAAATCAGAAATGACGAGATGTGTCTTGAATTTTTAATCTGCTGTATTCTTTGAAAATACCTTAGGTAAAAATGAACAATGCAGTGTGAAAATAGAGGTTTCCAGCTGTAAATCGAGCCCAAGTTTGTTGTCGCACTATTTTTTGTAACGAAATTATGTCAATTTAGATATCAAATCAGAAATGACGAGATATGTCTTCAGTTTCTCATCTGCTGTATCGTGCAAAAACATCTGAGGTAAAAATGTACAATGCAGCGTGAAAGTAGAGACTTCGAGGTTTAAATCCAGCCGAAGTTTGTTGTCGCACTATTTTTTTTAACGAAAATATGTCAATTTAGATATCAAATCAGAAATGACGAGATGTGTCTTCAATCTTTCATCTGCTGTATTGTTTGAAAATACCTTAGGTAAAAATGAACAATGCAGCGTAAAAGTAGATGCATTAAGCTTAAAAATGAGTGCTTGTTCGTTATTGTACTACATTTTTTAACGGAGTTATGGTAGTTTAAACCAGGGCTCAGTAGGTTTGCGTCGATTGAGCTGTTGAAATTGTCCCCACCGTAGGGCCCACTGTCCCTACCACAGCGGCCCACTATCCCCACCGTAAGGCCCCCAGTCCCCACCACAGCGTCGTTCCCATGGAGACAGACACGCCCCGCTTATCGCGAGACCCCAAAGAGAGTTGGTGGGGGAAGCAAGCGCTGGAGGGGTCCTTCCGTTTCCAGGCCTGGTCTAACCTATCAACTTCGTGAGAATCTTAGTATTCAAATAATCCGATCCGCTTCATGCCAATTTGGGAGCAACACTATATTCTGATTGCACACTATAGTCTCATCACAGAAACTTTGCACGAAGTTCGTCGTCCTAAAGGATACCTTGTACATAAACGTTCCACGGAGCTCCCGTCCGACGGACAAAGTCGTGAGTACTCTAAATGGATGTTGTTACGTGCGGCTAACAACAATTGAATAGACCGGTGGTGTCTAATTATCGTCGTATTCGCAACCGACTATATTCAACGGGCCTGTGTTGCCAGGCTAATTAGTATAATGTAGAAACTCTGTTTAAGCTGCAATTCAAGGAGTGCATTTTGCAGAGTGGCTCCCCAATTCGTTCCGTGTCACTTGGCCGACGTGTTCTACCGGTTATAAACAGTCGAATTAATTAACTTTTCACGTACGACGGTACCCAATTATACTTGTAATTGCCTGCAAATGTTGTTACCAGAGACCCGAATAATTTTGTTTCCCTGCCGGCTGTTCGAGTACACTCATAAATATCGATCACGCCGCGAACGACTCGCAGACGTACGCGATTTCCTGTACTGTCATCATTTCTGTTTATAATAACTTGTAAACAATTTGTACAATTTTCACGATATTTCTTCGAGCATACTGCGGTACAGCATTATTTATCATAGTGAATCTAGAGAAACATTTTTCGAAGCACTTTCCATCAATAAAAAGGCTAGAACCATTCTTCGGCGAACCATAACTCCACAAATTTTGTATATTTTGATTCCAAAAAATTCCATTGTACAGTCCGAATACTGGAAAATACGTATGCAAAATCTCAACGCGAAAGAATCGTCAGATTTCTTTACAGAAATTTCCATAGGGAGCTTGTTTAGACGGTTCGGATAAGCGAGGCTCTACTAAATCGCGGGTTGCACGAACAACTGAGGTCCGAAATGTATCGTGTTTGGGCTCGTTTTAACCACAAAACTATCACAGATATACCGTTCGAAGTTTCGTGAAAAAATAATTAAAAATCAAAAAGTTCTGCCACTAAATATACTTTGAGAAATCAGTTCCTATTTCACTTCAGCTTGTTGCGATGCAGGTAGAGGATTGTTATTTTGCATACAGCCCGGTCTACCGATAAACTGAGTTTTCAGAATGCAACATTCGTTCGCAGTATTCGAAAAAAGCCTCCCAAAGGGGGCCTGTTCACGCGGTTCGAATAAGCGAGGCTCTACTAAATCTCGGATTGCACGAACAACTGAGGTCCGAAATGTATCGTGTTTGGGCTCGTTTTAACCACAAAACTATCACAGATATACCGTTCGAAGTTTCGTGAAAAAATAATTAAAAATCAAAAAGTTCTGTCACTAAATACACTTTGAGAAATCAGTTTCTATTTCACTTCAGCTTGTTGCGATGCAGGTAGAGGATTGTTATTTTGCATACAGCTCGGTCTACCGATAAACTGAGTTTTCAGGAAACAACATTCGTCCGAAAAAAGTCTCCCATTCAGTTCTATCGTGGCTGAGTTCGCATAGCGAGCACGAATAATCCAATTCGATAACCCGATTCCGTATTCTTGAGGAACGCGGTGAAACGAAAGTGTGTCAATAAGCACAATGCGTGTTGTATGCCCAGTATGTTTGCGGTTCCGCCGGTTTAGATAGCAGCCAGCGAGAAGAGTGGGCAAACAGAAAAGTTTTTTGCGGGGAGGACAAGTGTCGCCGAATGGGGAAAGGGCGACAATGCTTGCGTTTAGGCTTAGCTTGTCAAAGTTCAGACATGACAGGGGGTCAGGGGGAGGGGGAGTTCGGCCTTTTGCTGGCCAAAGGTGGCTTTCTCCTAACCCCATCACGATCCAATCGATACCACGCAGCACTGACTGCATACCAGTTGGTCTCTCTCCTTCTCTTCGGGGTAATAGTTCCGCATAGTGTTGCATCGATGTGTAGTTAAGCCGTTAATAGCGTAGATTTCTCTCATCTATGGCTGCGTGGGCGACTTACTGCTCGAAATTAGGGTGATCTTAATCGGCCAGGGAAATGTAGATAATGGGAAGCAGCATCGGAAGCTTCAAACAACCACTCCGTTCAATTTTCGTCAGACGAGAGCGTTAACGAGATTTCAAAATGGTCGACATATTTTCTTTTTCTTTGAGCGACACCCCGTAGATTGTGGTAGTCTTGTAGAGCATGAAAAGACGTGTCCAACGAGTACAATCACGATACCATTACGATCATTCGATCTCGAGATATTCGTGTCTGAAAGCTGAGGTTTTGGATTAGGTTCGTTCTTTAGGTAGAATTATCTCGAGATTGGATGATTGAAACCCTATGGTGATTATACTCGTTGGATTCGTATTTTCGTGCTCTACAAGATTGTCGTAGGAAAATATGTTTTTCATTAAAATTTGTCTAAAGAATTTATTGCTTCGTCGATTTTAAAGCTTCCATTAACAGAAAACTTATTTGTCTAAAAATTATCACAGCTCTCAGGTCGGGGATCGGTATATTCTTATTGTTTGCCATTGTCCCAGTGGCCGTTTCGAAATGGGACACCTGGTAGACGCACAGCACTAAACGCGAAGACAAATATACAGAGTGGTAGCAATTGCAGTATCGCATTTCCGTTCACCGTCCTTATCTGAGTCTAGCGAATGAATCTCCGGAGGAAATTGTTCTTCAATTGCATCGATTGTAAAACACAAACAGTCCGGTGTATCGCGGAACATTTACAACCCAATTTCATTTCAACAGAAACAACTGCAGAAATGGTCCCAGTGCCATGTAACATGAATGCAACGCGGCTGTTAGATAAAATCGTTGTACATCTATTATCGCAATCGGCTAACACAGCGAATTGCCGCAATAAATACGTTTCTACAAAGAGTTGTCTATATCGGGGTGCTGATATTTGTCAATTTCACCTCGAATAATTTTTTCTTCACAAAAACCGAGACAATAGGATGACAATGTAAAACGCAAAAATTAGTATACATAGGAATATAAAATACACAAAACTAACGCGACTATCGAAACAACTTCAGGCTCAGTATCCTGTCGGTTTCATTAAAAAAGTGTTTACTGACATCGAATTGAGTAGCCGTCAGAACCATTCAAATTCGTTTGAAATATTTTTTCGGCGGGATCAATAGTTCCATACCAGCACACCCATCTGGAATCACAAAAAAAGAAACGCAAAAAAAATATTTCACCAACAGCGAGTCAAAAGAATTGTTCAATAAATGAACGAAACAGTGTATATCTAAAACAAAAAAAAGGAAACGAATCCTAAAAAACCGAACACCACCTGATTGATTTTTTCAAAATCCTGTAATGGTATCCTGGGGTATTTCATGATCTTGGTAAAATTTGCTGCAGACAGAATGGTCGAAATGGTCCATTTCAGATTTTTTATAAAAAAAACCACTGAAATTGCACAAAAACTTTGGTGAAAGTTTTTTTTATTCTTGTTGTGTTGTTGGTTTCTACTTTCTACTATCTTGGAGGTTCTGATCGGCATTAAAATTTAAAAAATGGTAAAAATGGTGTACTTTAGATTTTTTATATTAAAATTGTTGAAATTTCACAGACACTTTGTCGAGGGTTTTTTAAATTCTTGTTGTATTGCTGGTTGTGCTGGATGCTCTGATTGACATTAAAGGTACCAAAATGGTCTATTTCAGATTCTTTATATTAAAATTTTTTATATAGAAAAGTGTATGGTCATACTACTTCAGGGTTAAATGTATTTTACCGATTCCAAGAAAACTATTTCACATCATGTTAAAAGCACAGAAATTGCTAAGATACATTGTTGACGGTTTATTCTTGTTGTACTGTTGCTATCAGAATTGATATCAGAAATACCAGGATGGTCAAAATGGTCCGTTTCAGATTTTCTATATAATATCACTGAAATTGTACAGAAATATTGATGTTGTGATTGTTTTTTATTGTTGTTGTATTATTGGGTTCTACTTTCTACTGTCTTGGGTATTCTGATTGGCATTAAAATGACAAAAATGGTCAAAATAATTCATGTCAAATTTTTTATATTAAAAGTGCCGAAATTGCACAAATATATACTTCGTTGGGGGTATTTTATTCTTGTTGTACCGTTGGTTGGTTTCTATTATTTTGAGTGTTCAGATTGATATCAGAAATATCAGGATGGTCAAAATGGTCCGTTTCAGATTTTCTATATAAAATCACTGAAATGGTACAGAAATATTGATGTTGTGAGTTTTTTTTATTCTTGTTGTGTTGTTTGGTTCTACTTTCTACTGTCTTGGGTATTCTGATTTGCATTAAAATTACAGAAATGGTCAAAATGGTGCATGTCAGATTTTTTATATTAAAATTGTTGAAATTGCACAGACATTTCGTTGATGGTTTTTTATACTTGTTGTGTTGCTGGTTGTGCTGGATGATCTGATTGACATTAAAGGTACCAAAATGGTCAATTTCTGATTTTTGTATATATAAAATCACAGAAATTGCTTAGGAACTTTGATGTTGATAGTTTGTTTTATTCTTGTTGTGTTGTTGGTTTCTACTTTCTACTGTCTTGGTTGTTCTGATTGCGATTAAAATGACAAAAATGATCAAAATGGTGCATGTCAGATATTTTATATTAAAATTGTTGAAATTGCCCAGACACTTCGAATGAGGGTTGTTTATTCTTGTTGTGTTGCTGGTTGGTTTTTGTTATCTTGGGTGTTCAAATTGATATTAGAAATACCAGTATGGTCAAAATGGTCCATTTCAGACTTTTTATATAAAATCCCTGAAATTGTACAGAAACTTTGTTGAGAGGTTTTTATTCTTGATGTGTTGTTAGGTTCTACTTCCTACTGTCTTGGGTGTTCTAAATGACATTAAAATGATCAAAATTGCCAAAATGGGTAATTTCAGATTTTTTATAATAAAATTGTTGAAATTGCACACATACTTTGTTGAGGGTTTTTTATTCTTGTTGTATTGATGGTTGGTTTCTGTTATCTTGAGTGTTCATATTGATGTCAGATATACCAGGATGGTCAAAATGGTCCATTTAAGATTTTTTATATAAAATCACTGAAATTGCACAGAAACTATGTGATGTCGAGAGTTTGTTTTAATGTTGTTGTGTTGTTTGGTTCTACTTTCTACTGTCTTGGTTGTTCTGATTGCCATTAAAATGACAAAAATGGTCAAAATGGTGCATGTCAGATTTTTTATATTAAAATTGTTGAAATTGCACAGTCATTTCGTTGAGGGTTTTTTATTCTTGTTGTGTTGCTGGTTGTGCTGGATGATCTGTTTGACATTAATGGTTCCAAAGTGGTCCATCTCAGATTTTTTATAATAAAATTTTTAATATAGAAAAGTGTACGATCGTACTACTTCTGGGCGAAATGTGTTTTACCGAATCTAAGAAAATCATTTCGCGAAGCACAAAAGGAATAAATGGACAAGACGAGACCGGAAAGAAATCTGGAACGAAAACTAAACACGCGTTTTCCCTCGGCGAGGGAAAATGGCGCAGGGACGATCGTGCCAACATAATAAGTGGAAGAAACAAGGACGGAGGATGGTACTCGAACGCAGAGCGTAGTTGCAAAAATAAGATTACGAGCAGAAAGTTCGACGGGACAAAGTTCGAGAGAAAACCGCCGATACGAAAACAAGACGGAAAAGTTTGTCCCCTTTGAGGCGCAATGACCGACATTTCGGTTTCATCGTAGGATACTTTATCTTGAATGTTATCGTTCAGGATGCTACAGCTTTCTCGATGCTTAAAGCTACATCATCGCACGTTGTATTTCAGACTTGCTATTTATAGCAAAAATCGATGGGAAAATAATTACGTTCATGTTTGAACATCCTTTGGCAAAATCTCGCGGCAACAAACAGCTTTTCGATTTTGTTCGGCTTGAAAATATGATTGATTCGTTATTTATTACACTTGAAAATCAATTTTTCATCAAAATATATTACGCAAAGAAAATTTTGTTAGACCTGATACAAGTTATAAGAATTGTTATAATAAATCTAGTCTCTTCTATGTTTATATTAAAAATGTTTAAAATTTTTGTTTAATTATATGATCTCGTAGAAAATGTTCTTTAATAATTTATGGCTTCCGGAGATTAAACCAAAAATACTGGAATATTAAATTTGATAGAATTCTGTGAGTACGATTTATATTTATTTCATATTCTACAAAGGCTATTGATAAGACCACCCAGACCACTGATAAGATCAGATTTTATATGATCCGAATGTCTTAAAATTTGCCTAGAAAAATTGAAAATTGCATAAACATCAAGTGATTAATATGATTGATTTCGATAGTCAGTTTGTGCGAGTTGGCTGGATTTTCGATAAAACTTTTTGGGTCGATGGTCCCTGGTTTATTTTGGGATGGTTTATGTCAAGGTAAATTGAGTTTCGCTGATAGAAATCGGTGGTCTCGTTGGAGATATCATCCAGTAAATGATTTATGCCCCCAATAGTACATGACACCACTCTTGTCATTCAATTCCAGGCACGGGATCAATTCTCTAATACGTGCAAAGTTATTCTGAACTCGCGATCGTTCACGAAGTCCCTCTCTCGGAGGAATAGAACGGGAGGGACAAGGCCTCGTTCAAGTTGTTAGCGTCAACGGGTGGACATGATTCTATTATAGATACCTGCGATCATGCTGTTCGACGTCCGTTTAAGGAAATCGATATCTGTTTCGAATTGGTCGAAGACAGCATGCTAACAGCAGTCGCGAGAAACGATTTTTAAAATCATCCAAAAAGTTAGCATAACAATATCAACGACGTATCATGTTAGGCCATCCCATAAATTAATGCCGTTATTCGAGCGGTTTCATATGTTAATTTTGTAGACATACCAAACTCGTGATGAAGGTTTTTAACAAAGGCTAACAAATATTAAGAGTACCGTACCATTTTCTTCACAGTTACAGTGATTTAAACGTCGTTATCCCCAAAAATGTCGTAGAAGGGAACAGAAACATTATAGTTTTTGGACGGCTACATTGATTTTAATGCTAAAAAATTAATTAGAAATTAATCAAATTTTCTTTCATGTAAAAAGAAACACGTAACATTGATATTGGGTAAACTTTACTTCACCGGACACAAAATTTGTGCCTTTCTCCTATAAATTATGATGTATTTGGAATGCAATCCAGTAGATTTGTACCCGGGGACTCTGCAGATCGAAGTTTCGATCCAGTAGGATCAATGGTTCAGAAGTTATGCTTGCTTAAAGTTGAGCAATTTGCAGTGTTTTTGGCAGGTAAGCGCGCCGCCATATTGGTTTGTAGTGAAGATCGCGCGCCGCTTACCGAGCAGAACCGCTAGATGGCAACACGGACACACAGTAATATCGCTAACATAGAGAAAATATCTCAGGAAATGTTTGAGCAGAAATATCGTGGAAAACATTCACAAAAACTTAACCCAGAACTAACGCAGACCAGATAAAACGCAACATTGTGGCCATGTCTTTCAAAATTCAAACAACAATCGCAATACCACAGACGAGATATAGAAATAGACCTGCCACCTTATGGGACTTGGTGTCCACAGGAATCTGTAATACCGACACCTTAAAATGCCCGCGGTAGCAATAATTTTCTTTAAATTATATTCATAAATTGCTGTTAAACCGGCAGTAAATATTGTGCCCCAAGAAATAATAATAGTACATCATTTTATTTCTATAGTAGTTTCTATACTTCTCTAGACGGACACCAAAATACATTGAGTGTCCGGTCTATTACTTAATCTCGTCTGTGGCAATAGCCGCTGTATATTATCAGCATTAACGTGTAGTATATATAATAATTTTACAAATAAAATAACGTGTCACTTCTTTAGGATTTATTAGAATCTCTAGTTATTTATTAAATCAATAAATTGGTTGATAGGAAACAAGAAACAAAATAAGGGTTATTAAAATAAACAAATTAATCGATACAATTACAGAAATCTACATTATCTACATCCGCTACAAACGTGTGCTCGTGCTGCCATCTAGCGGTACTGCTCGGTAAGCGGCGCGTGATCGTCGTTCCAAACCAATATGGCGGCACCCTCAGCTGTCAAAAACACTGAAAAAATTGCTCAAATTCAAGCAATCATAACTCCTGAACCATTGATTCTACATGATCGAAACTTCGATCTGCAGAGTCCCCAAGTGTAAATCTACCGGATTACATACCAAATACATAATAATTTATAGTAGAAAGGGACAATTTTTGAGTCCGGTAAAGCAAAGAGCAGCCAATATGTATGTTACGCGTTTCATTTTAGACGAAATAAAATTTGATTCGTTCGTAATCAATATTTAAGCATTAAAATAAATGTAGCCATACAAAAAATATACATTTCCTTTTCCGTTCTACGACATTTTTGCGCATAAAGACGTTCTGATCAGTGTAACTGTAAAAGAAAAAGTACGGCAAGGGGTTAAGTTTGTTTACGGTATTTTCAGAGTATCTGACATCGGGAGTAGCGTCGTGGAGGGGGAATGTAGAGTGAGAGGACACATGTTTCTGGTTGAAGCATGAACATTCAAGTATTATCGTGTATGAGTCGAGGAAAGTTGGTTTGACAAACAGCCGGCGATTCTTTTTGAAAAACGGTTGGGATTTGTTAGTTGGTACCACGAGTGCCATCTCTTTTCATCTCTTATTTGCGACATGTTCGCCGAGGAAGTTTACGATGCGTTACCGGGCCACCATGCATAAATTCTAGTGAAATATCATAGAAGTGGCTTGGCTAGGAATCAAGAGCAAATAGAGGTTTGCTGATAAGACGAATGGCACTACGTACGACAACTGACGTCATCCACTCCGAACGCTTCTGCCGCTGATGGATTTTACATAAGCGAATTTCAATTAATGACCGGGTTTTCCCCGTTCACGGTGCACCGACGGATCGGTGCCAACATCCAGCCGACACCGAACACGTTTTCGTTCGATCACAACGTTTTTATTCTAACCCCTCTTCACGGTATTTTTTCAAATTTTGGTTAAATAAATAAAAATTAACGTGTGTGCTTCAAATGTCTCATAAATTGTCTACAGTTTCTCTTAGTTACTGATCGACTGGAATAAATAAATTCGTGGTTTGTGTTGAATTCTGTATCGGTAAAATTATCGAAACGGCTAAAATGGTACATTTCAGATGTTTCACATGAAAACCACTGAAATTGCACAGAAACTCTGTTGAGTGTTTCTTATTCTTCTGTATCGTTGGTTGGTATCTATTGTCTTCGGGGTTCTGATTGGCATTAAAATGACAAAAATTGCCAAAATGGTACATTTCAGATGTTTCATATGAAAATCACTGAAATTGCACACAAACTTTGTTGAGAGTTTTTTAACCTCCTGTATTGTTGGTAGATTTCTATCGTCTTGGGTGTTCTGATTGGCAGTAAAATGACAAAAATTGCAAATAGGGTTAATTTCAGATTTTTTATACTAAAATTGTTGAAATTGCACGAATACTTTGTTGAGGGTTTTTTATTCTTGTTGTGTTGATGGTTGGTTTCTGTTATCTTGAGTGTTCGTATTGATATCAGATATACCAGGATGGTCAAAATGGTCCATTTAAGATTTTTCTATATAAAATCACTGAAATTGTACAGACACTTCGTTGAGAGTTTTTTTCATTCTAGATGTGTTGTTGGGTTGTACTTTTTACTGTCTTGGGTGTTCTAATTGGCATTAAAATGACAAAAATGGTCAAAATGGTGCATTTCAAATTTTTGATATTAAAATTGTTGAAGTTTCACAGATCCTTTGTTGAGTGTTTTTTATTCTTGTTGTGTTGTTGGTTGGTTTCTGTTATTTTGGGTGTTCAAATTGATATTAGAAATACCAGGATGGTCAAAATGGTCCATTTCAGATTTTTTATATGAAATCACTGAAATTGTACAGAAACTTTGCTGGGAGATTTTTATTCTTGATGTGTTGTTAGGTTTTACTTTCTACTGTCTTGGGTGTTCTAATTGACATTAAAATGATAAAAATGGTCAAAATGGTGCATTTCAAATTTTTTATATTAAAATTGTTGAAATTCCACAGATCCTTTGTTGAGTGTTTTTTATTCTTGTTGTGTTGTTGGTTGGTTTCTGTTATTTTGGGTGTTCAAATTGATATTAGAAATACCAGGATGGTCAAAATGGTCCATTTCAGACTTTTTATATAAAGTCCCTGAAATTGTAGAGAAACTTTGTTGAGAGATTTTTATTCTTGATGTGTGCTTAGGTTCTACTTTCTACTGTCTTGGGTGTTCTAATTGACATTAAAATGATAAAAATGGTCAAAATGGTGTATTTCAAATTTTTTATATTAAAACTGTTGAAATTTCACAGATCCTTTGTTCAGTGTTTTTTATTCTTGTTGTGTCGTTGGTTGATTTCTGTTATTTTGGGTGTTCAGATAAATATTAAAAATACCAGGATGGTCAAAATGGTCCATTTCAGATTTTTATATGAAAATCACTGAAATTGCAAAGAGACTTTGTTGTGCAGTATATTTTTACTGTGAAAAAAACAAGGACGTATCCATTATTGTCAGATTAGGGGAATTTACTCGGATTGAGGGGAAAGAGTTACCCCCTCTCTACGCACGACAGGAATGGACTGCGTCACGTGACCGGGGCGTGGCGAAAGCGTGAGGGAACAGCGTCGTAGAAGGGGAAGGGTAGAGTGGGGAGTCTTAAGAGATTTAATGTGGAGATTGGTTTTATTGGATTGCCATTCGAACCGTAACTAGTATTAACAATCGTAAAATCAACGGACAAATGTCGGCTCTGGTTCGACATCAAATTTCCCCGGGAAACTTCCAAGCATTCGTAAGGGAACTTAACTGGCTCCTTAATTGAGTTACGGCCGCCTGTCGACTGGGGAGCCGAAACAATTTCGAGGACCATAACTTCCTCGTTACGACAATTTGGAAATGGCAGGGAACTTGGCGGAGTATAGTTAGCTGTACACTCGGAAAAGATATAATGTTGTGGCGTATGTTTGCGGGCTCATAAACCTAACTACGTTTAAATTTCAATGGCGTAATCAAGGAACGAGCAGGAGGAGATCGAAGTGTCACGTGAATTCGTTGAATGTCGAGACATTGTTAATGCCAGCATTGTTGTTAAAATTTTTTGAATATATTCAGTTGCAAATATATCTTTAATTAACGCAGGATTACTTCAGAGAAATATTTTTGTAATATTATAATGTATTTTTGAATTTGTTTATACGCTATTTGACAATTTTTGATATTAAATTGTTCATTGAAAGACGTTATGCTAGAACTTCTTTCTTAAGGATAGTTTATGTAAATGCATTTTTAAATATGTCTGTATTTTAGTTAACAATTTATTGAATTTATTTATTGATTTCAAGGTGAATTGTTAATTCGAGTTCAGAAACTGTTCAAATTGGAATTGTTCATTGATTTTGCAAATGGTATAAATACTATAATTGTTGCTTATGTTGAGTATCGACGATTTCTTGATTTTTCAAGTCGCATTACCAATGCAGGTGTCGCAGTTGCAGTTTTCGCGTCCACAGTATACCTCACACGAACCCATTCATTTCTAGGCAACGCATCTGGAGCGTGTGATTTAAATTTTGCAGAAGGAGATCGTGGTTACCATTGAAAATGCGAAAACTACTGCGGTTTATGTCGGTCAGCGCAATTCGAACGCAGTGGGTGTACACCCGCATTCCGCAAGCATGTTGCCTGTGCCAAACTTCGTAGATATTATTTTTATGTTTGCGAACTTTTTTAAACGCATATTCCACTAGAAAATAAGAATCAATATATTTTGAAATTTAATATTACGTAAATAGATTTTTCAATAATTCTATATATTTTTCAATAACTATATATAGTTTCAAATTTAATTTTACATAAATATATTTTTCAATAACTCGCGATATTTTTAAAATTAATATTACATGAATATATTTTTCAATAACTCGCTATATTTCCCAATAAATCAATATATTTTTCAATCATTCACTATATTTTTCAATGTACTCAATATATTTTTCAATAACTCAATATATTTTTCAATCAGTAACCACATTTTTTAATGAATTCAATATATTTTTAAATTTAATATTACATAAATATATTTTCCAATAACTCGCTATATTTTTAAATTTAATATTACATCAAAATATTTTTCAATAACTCGCTATATTTCTCAATAAATCAATATATTTTTCAATCACTAACTACATTTTTCAATCACTCACTATATTTTTCAATAACTCAATATATTTTTCAATCAGTAACTACATTTTTTAATGAACTCAATATATTTCTAAATTTAATATTACATCGATTATTTTTCAATAATTCGCTATATTTCTCAATAAATCAATATATTTTTCAATCACCAACTACATTTTTCAATCAGTAACTACATTTTGCAATCACTCACTATATTTTTTAACGAATTCAAAATCTTTTTCAATAACTCATTATATTTTTAAATTTAATATTACATAAATATATTTTCCAATAACTCAATACATTTTTCAATCACTCACTATATTGTTCAATAACTCAATATATTTTTAAATTTAATATCACATAAATATATGTTTCAATAACTGAATATATTTTTAAGTTTAAAATTATAAACTTTCGACGTAGGCAAATCTGCGATATTTGATCAAATTTTACGTTTACATTTTTATTATAATCATATAGTTTATCGACGATAATATCACGATAGCAGTATAATAAAAAATATATCGCCGTTGTAACTATCCGTGGAGTTTATCTGGTGTGCTATACATCAGCTGACCTAATTTTCAGGAATACTTTCACTCATAAAAATAATGTTAAACCGATACCTTTCGCTTATACGTGGTGTTCAAATATCATCATCTTCGAATTAAGTATACATTTCCAAATGGAGCATTACGAAACATACAGTATGCACGTGCGAACATGAGGAAATAAAACAACATTAATTT
This sequence comes from Lasioglossum figueresi, assembly GCA_028455805.1. Lineage (NCBI taxonomy): Eukaryota > Metazoa > Arthropoda > Insecta > Hymenoptera > Halictidae > Lasioglossum > Lasioglossum figueresi. The sequence continues at coordinate 3,910,238 of CM052199.1, read as the reverse complement.
AAATTGCAAATTTACCAACATTGGAATTTCCAAATACATCTGATTAGCATGTTCGACATGATCGTTCAACGTTATTAATGTTTCTAAGAAAAGTCATCTTTCTAAATGCGTTTCTGCAAAGTTAATAATTAATGCATGAAGGCTATGATTGTTTAAACATTACGAGAAACAATCATTATAATATATAATATTATAATATAATCTATAATTCAAGAAGAAAAATATAAACAGTCGTAAATAATTTATTTTATAATTAATGATTGATAATTTTTAATTATTTTGGTAAAATAGTGTTTTGCTAACAAAATTAATCGAATGCTCTTTAAATTCAACATTTTCACAATTTCTTATAATGACTATTGGAAAATGTTTTTTACCAAACAACAAAATTGTTTACATTGATTATTTCAACCTGAGAAGTATCTCAAGCGTATCGCAACGTATTAAACACACATCTCCGATAATCTTAACGCGTCGCCTTAATTACATCGACGTAAGCGATACTGCAGAGCAGAGTGTATCCCCTAAGCTGTCTTATTATTAAAAACTTATCAGCGTAACTATCACTGATAAGTTCCCTAACTCGTATTTAATCCTCCCTAGATTCACCTCGCCCTAATTAATTTCGCTCGTCAAACTAAATTCGTTATAGTCGTCGTCTAGTTATCGAGGTATGAATTTCATAGTAGTGTTGCCTTTCACCAATTGATGGGTATCGACTACAGGGATTTAATTTAACTATCATAAATCCCTGTGTGAAATACTGAGCCAAAAGGGGGCCAAAGATATTGTGTCACACTAATTGCCAGTATTTAAAATTGTTGTCACGATTTTTTTTAAACCTGTGAAAATTAATGCAAAATGAGATCGCGAGGGATTCAATTATCATAAACGGTGTGCAATGCTGAGGAAAATCTTAGAGGGTGCGAAAGATAGTACAGTAAATATCCCATCTAAGAAATGAGAAGTTTACGATTTAAGAAAATTGCCTATTCCCTCCACTGTGGGACAGATACAGTGAAGGGCAGAGAAGCTCGAAGCTCAGTTATGGCACTTATGGCGAGGCAACTAGTATTAACTATTGATTAAAATTGTTTTCAGAATTTTTTGAAATCTTTAAAAATGAATGCAAAATGAGAACTCGAGGGATTCCATTATCATAAATCGTGTGAAACTCTGACACAAAACCCAGAAAGTGTCAAAAATAATAAGGTAAATCTAGGAAAGCGAAAACTGTACGATCTAAGAAAATTTCCAATCCCCTCTACTGTGGGACAGATACAGTGAAGGGCAGAGAAGCTCGAAGCTCAGTTATGGCACTTATGGCGAGGTAACTAGTATTAACTATTGATTAAAATTGTTTTCAGAATTTTTTATAATCTTTAAAAATGAATACAAAATGAGAACTCGCGGGATTTCATTATCATAAATCGTGTGAAATTCTGTCATAAAACCCAGAAAGTGTAAAAAATAATAAGGTAAATCTAGGAAAGCGAAAACTGTACGATCTAAGAAAATTGCCAATCCCCTCCACTGTGAGACAGATACAGTGAAGGGCAGAGAAGCTCGAAGCTCAGTTATGGCACTTATGACGATGTAACTACTATTAACTATTGATTAAAATTGTTTTCAGAATGTTTTGAAATCTTTAAGAATGAATGCAAAATGAGAACTCGAGGGATTTCATTGTCATAAATCGTGTGAAACTCTGACACAAAACCCAGAAGGTGCCATAAACAATAAGGTAAACCTAGGAAAGCGAAAACTGTGCGATCTAAGAAAATTGCCTATCCCCTCCACTGTGGGACAGATACAGTGAAGGGCAGAGAAGCTCGGAGCTCAGTTATGGGACTTATGACGATGTAACTAGTATCAACTATTGATTAAAATTGTTTTCAGAATTTTTTGAAATCTTTAAAAATGAATGCAAAATGAGAACTCGAGGGATTTCATTGTCATAAATCGTGTGAAACTCTGACACAAAACCCAGAAGGTGCCATAAACAATAAGGTAAACCTAGGAAAGCGAAAACTGTGCGATCTAAGAAAATTGCGTATCCCCTCCACTGCGGAATATACCTCACAATGGACCAAGAAGCTCGGAACTCAAAGAATGTCAAAGATACTATGTGACACTTATGGTAAGGTAGCTGGTATTTGCTATTGATTAAAATCGTTCCCACGATATTTTTAAATATGTGAAAATTAATGGAAAATAAGAACTTGTTGAATTTAATTGGAAGTTAATTTAAGGGTCCATGGAGAGAGAGTTTATGGGTATAGCAACGGGCACGAATTAGAAAGACCTTCGGCATTTAACAAATCGCGGCTCGGTTTCTGAGATATTGCAAATTAAAGGTTCAACTTCCGGAGCGTGCTGTGCAAACCCGTCAGCTGTGCGCTCAGCCACATTTACACGCGAGCACACAGTCAAAACCGAAGGGCAATGATCCCGGCCCGTGGTTCTCCATTGACCGCCCTACTAAAATTTTTATCTTACTTCCAACACTCTCTTCCTTCATTTTTCCACTTAGTGATTGAATTAAATTTTAATTTCATCAACCACTCTTGTTCCTTCTTTTATTTAACACTTTGTCAATGTTTTAACCTTTGAAAATGTACCCTCATGTGAAATAACAAGTATAATTTACTCTCTTCGTTTGATTCTTGCACTACTATTGCACATGTTCACCGAAAAATTATTATTCCTCTCTATACGATTTTTTAGTACTCATTAAACATTAATTTTGTATATGGTATGTTTCTCAGGGCACAGAGTTCATCCATTTTTATTTTCTAATCCGTTTGATTTTTTGTTTTGTTTATGTTGTACATTATACTTCCTCAAAACATAATATTATAAATGAGAACTACTTTAAAACCGCCGAAACATTAATATTAGAATTGAATATCGATATACAGGGTGTCCAAAAAATGTTGTAGATCCTTGAAGTAATTCCTGAGGTCATTTCAAGTGATTTTTTCCTTTGCGAGAATGTGCTCCGAGGCTTTGTTAACGAGTTATTAACAAAAAACGCAGACCAATCAGCGCGAGAGTACAGCGCAGAGACTCCGCCTCCGCAACAGGCCCCGTTGAGCGCGGTGTCGGCATTGGCCGAGCCGGGGCCTGTTCACTGTAGCCGCGCTCTGATTGGCCCGTGTTTTTCGTTAATAACTCGTTAACGAAGCCTCGGAGAAAATTTTCGTAAAGGGAAAAGTTGCTTGAAATAACCTTAGGAATCATCTCTCACCCGTTTCAAGGGAGTACAATATTTTTGGGACACCCTGTAGAATCTTCAATTTGTTAAAAATGAAAGAATGAATTGTCTATCATTCTTGAAATGTTTATTAATGTCTACTAATTGATACTGCATTGATTTTGCATGAAGATCTAGATAGAACAAATTACAAGATGAGAGTATGACAACTAAGAAAAATTAGCTCTCTCCTTGATTATCATTGTCCACTAAGAAAAAGTTATGTTACAGCTCGGAAATTGCAACGCGATATATTTTTAAACCTTAAGAATAGCACGTCACTGGTAAGAGGCATTGGAAATCAATATTTAAGCCCATTCTGAAGGTGACGTGACTAGGCTGGATTTGCGTGCGGAAAGAGATAGATAGCAAGAATTGTATTCCGGAATAATGCTTTCTCTGTGTATGTGTGCGTGTGTGTGCGTGTGTATGCGTGTGCGTGCGTGTACGGTGGACATATTTAAGGACGGACTATCTATAATCTCGAGGATCCCCTCTGGTTCGATATTCGACCACTCTTTTGCAAATCTCATTACGTCGAATCTCCCACAACTGGTTGCACCGTAATAAACAATAAAAAAATATCGCATGGCAAAACTTTTATTTAATTATTGCACAGCTGCTAGAAGGTAATTCCAGTTTCATGCAATTTAGGAAAATCAACGGGATGCGAAAGTTAGTGGAAAAATAAATTATTAAAAATTGAATAAATAATATTTCTGTCCAAATTGTTCTCTGAATTTATTCGTGTATTATACCACGGTATATGTGCATTAAATACGTCGTATGTTGTTTGTTGAAAACGTTGAAATGCAGAAATTGTTGAAACAGAAATGCGAAGATCTTAGATAAAAAATTATTGTTACATGTACAATGAAAATCATTGTACTGCTAGAGTTGAAAGAGAAAATATCACATAATAAATAAAAATAATTGAAAAAATAGTTGAATGGTTGAAAGAGAAAAATCGAACAATAAATAAAAGTCACTGTGTACTGCTAAAGTTACAAAAAGAAAAGATCACGTAAAAATCATTGTGCCACTGCAGTTGAAAGAGAAAGATTCTTAAAGTAAAAATTCCACTATAATTTGACAAAACAATTTGTTCAAAAAGTTATGGTTCCCCAAAGAATCGTACATAGACCTCGTGTTAATTTGACAATTAACGTTTCGGGCTATGCAGCTCTGTGGAACAGTGTGCAACAGTGAACCTTTTTCTGCTGCGTGTATCGATTGGCATCAGTGGTAGAATGCACGGACTAGCAACCAGGCTGACTAGCACCGCTGCCTGACCAACTTCCTGAATCACTACTGCGCCCCCTCTCTTCAACGTAGAACTCGTGCACCGATTCTACACTAGAAACTTCGATAGCTATACAAAAACCGAAGGGGAAACGCATTTAAGTGCTTCATGCGATCAGCCAAATCACCAATGAAACTGTTTCGTTTTACAATCAATAAACTGGAAATCCCACGATCCGGTTCTCTCAACTCGATTGCAAAAAAAAAACGTTTAACAGAATTCGTGGTCGTCGCAATTAATGAATGTCATACTAGTTATATTTATTGAATAATAATAGATAAATAGATTTTGCGAACCGAGTTTTACATTTTACAGTGACCGAATAGATTGTACAGGAAGGCTGAAAAAAAATCGTAGGGCGACCTTTCGAGGGCTCGTTTTAACAGTAAATCTGTCTATCAGTCAGAATGACTGGTTTTACAATTTTACGAATTTTGTTACAATTTTTTTATGCAATATTATTACAATAATTATGTGACGAGATTTTATTTAGTTATGACCAGACTGCGGATCTTTATGCATTCGTGAAGAAATTCGTTGGGTGAAATGTAAAACACCCAAAAGTTGCTTTTAGTAATGTTGTTTTTAACGTAACAAACAAAATCGTTAAGTGATGAAATCAATTTTTATTTTATCCCCGATTCCCACAGTCGATGCAGAACAATTTTATCTTGCATAACGATCCGTAGACCTGCCGCAAGACATTCGGACGTCTCAAAGACGTCTGAACGGATCCCGAAGGACTCCTGAATGCCTTGTGTTACAAAACGGAACGTCTTTGAAACGTCATCAGACGTCTTTTAGACGTAGTTTAGGCGTCTTTTTATACGACATCTCCAAAAAGACGTCTTATAGACGTAGTTTAGGCGTCTTTTTATACGACATCTTCAAAAGACGACTTATAGACGTCCTGTAGGCGTCTTTTTAGACGACATCTCCGAAAATACGTCTTACTTCAGACGTCATTGAGGCATCTTTTTAGACAACATCTCCGAAAATACGTCTTACTTCAGACGTCATTGAGGTGTCTTTTTAGACGACATCTTCGAAAAGACGTCTCCATATAGACGTCTTTAAGATGTCTTAAAGACATCTTTCTGGGACGTGAGACGTTCAGACCTACAAACAACGTAAAACAGACGTGTAAGAGACGTCGAGTGCTATCTGGATATATATATATATATATATAGCAGTCATTTTGACTGGTTTCGGTAGAAATAGGTATATTTTAATTGCCGGTATATCTAGTGTTAAAGAAAAAGCTTCAATAATTATGTCGACGATTAACGAAAAAAATTTTGCCAGAGGAAGCTGCTCCTGCATGAAAACTTGAAACGAGATGGAACCGGGATCGGGACGTGATTAAAATGAGACACCTGGTGTGCCTGTAGAGGAGCCCGATGAGTCCGTCGAAACTTGAAGTTCATGAATTTGAATCCTCCGGAGCTCAACGAGCCCGGACCATTACATGTTCCCACCCGCAGGGAAAAAGGGGATGGTGATTTATGGGGCTGGTTTCTGAAATCAGAGGGTTTCTAGCCGCAATGCCAACCGGGATCGCTTGTAGGTTGACGCAGAAAATCGCCCTAAAATCATTATTGGCTTTCCGGATCACCTAACCTGCCTCCGCGAACGTTTTATTCCGAACCCCCTCGGCCATCTTTCGATGTCCTCAATGATCATCGAACATAATTCACTTCCATTAGGTTGCCGTACAAACATAAACAACGATCGATGAACTGAAGTTTCATGCGAAATAAATATTGCTCGAATTAATACCAGCAAACAGTTTTATAATTTCGAGAAGTCCGGGATAATTTATTTCGAGTAACACACGGATTTTTATGGAAAATAAAAAATTTAATGTATTTCTTCTTTCAATACGTTTAAAAAGTCGACAAAATTCTAATAACTAGACTGCAGAGATCTCTATGCATTTATAGCTTGTGAAAATTTTCAAATAATGCTACAGTATAAAATTCGATAGAATTTAGTACGATTTTTATTTGTTTTCGATCTACAAGGCTGTTCCCATGAAAAATACGACTCGATCCAATTTCACTTTCTTAAAATTTGTCTATAAAAATTGGAAATTGCATAAACATCCGTAGTCTAGTGATAACATCTTCATTTAATTTTTAGTATTATATATTTATATTTAGTATATTTTATATTGTTTGTCACTGTTTCATATATGTCACCTAGTGATTACCGTGTTGGGTGCAGAGTCGCAAAACTTGTCCCCCAAATTATTATGTACTTGGTATGTAATCCAGGAGAACCTTTTCTTTTACAGTTACAGTGATCAAAACGTCTTTATGCACAAAAATGTCGTAGAACGGAAAAGGAAATGTATATATTTTGTATGGCTACATTTATTTTAATGCTTAAATATTGATTACGAACGAATCAAATTTTATTTCATCTAAAATGAAACGCGTAACATACATATTGGCTGCTCTTTGCTTTACCGGACTCAAAAATTGTGCCTTTCTACTATAATTTATTATGTATTTGGTATGCAATCCAGTAGATTTAGACTTGGGGACTCTGCAGATCGAAGTTTCGATCCTGTAGGATCAATGGTTTAGGAGTTATGGTCGCTTAAAGTTGAGCGATTTGCAGTGTTTTTGACAGGTAAGCACGCCGCCATATTAGTTTGTAGTGAAGATCGTGCGCCGCTTACCGAGCAGAGCCGGTAGATGGCAGCACGGACACACAGTAATATCGCTAACATAGAGAAAATATCTCAGAAAATGTTTGAGAAGAAATATCGTGGAAAATATTTACAAAAACTGTTAGATTTCTCAAAACATAGTCAGACCCCCGCGCGCACCTAATCTCACCCTAACCTCAAGTTATATTTTTTAACCCAGACCTAACCCAGACCAGTTAAAACGCACCATCGTGGTCGTGCCTTCCAAAATTCAAACAACAACATTCGAACTGTCAAAAACACTGCAAGTTGCTCAACTTTAAGCGACCATAACTTCTGAACCATTGATCCTACAGGATCGAAACTTCGATCTACGGGTTCCCCGGGTACAAATCTACTGGATTACATACCAAATGCATAACGATTTATAGAGGAAAGGCAAACATTTTGAGTCCGGTAAAGTAAAGAGCAGCCTAACTCGTTGCTCGATAGCAGGATGACAACGCGAGGAAAAGGGAAAAGGTAATTATTTAAATATTCGTGGATTATACGGTCGCGCAACGATAAATATACGAAGCGAATGTAATCAAGCCTTCTCGTATTTGTGACCCGGCGTCGTTACCGGAATTAGAAAATTTACAAACGGTCGGCTGCATTGTAATTCTTATTCAGAGACCGTGCGACTCGTAAATTACAGAATGCCGTTGGAGAGAACGAGTTAAATGGCTTCGATGGAAACGGCACAGGCGTTGAATATAATAACAAACAAAAACTGGCAAAAGTTATTACCAGACATCAATTATTTAAAAATTGACAAAGGTACCAACATGAAATTGTTTCCCTTTTTTTATCCATCGTTTTTTCTTTTAAACAAATAACATAGGTACGACTATAAATTATTTCGTGTTCGAGAGATTTCTCGAAAGAGGAAATACAATTCCATTTGGTCGCTGTAATTATCTATTGTTATTTATAATTATATGTTTAAGTCTACGATATTTATGATCGCATATAACATTTGACATTTGTTAGCATCGATTCTTATTTGAATGAAATTATTCAATATTTTTCAGTAAAAATTTCCATCTTTCTGGCGAAGTTCGCCAATCAATATTCGCGAAGCATGCAACATTCGAGTTTGAACTATAGTATAATTAGTACTGTGGCCAGCACAAAGCTCTGGGCACAATCTTCTGACGCAGTTTTCGAACAGTCATGCAAGTAGCACAAACTTTTTGCCAACCCCCTATACTCTCGAATTCTCTCGTGTGCCAAAGTTAATGGTTTCTCGGTAGTTATAAACATTTAATCGACAACGCTTCTTCACCGCAAGAAACTCATTTATATCCGTCTACATAGATTATCTTTCCAACCATTAATTAATCAAACCGAAATTCAATTTAATTTGCGAATCAATGAAGACCAGATACGTTTTCATGGTGAATTAAAATGGCGTTTAAATTGCTTTTAAACACACGCAGAATTCAATATTTGCTCCCACCAGTTTTAGAAGAATAAATTAACCTAACTTCCTCCAAACTTGTTCTCAGAGTCTCGAAATGAAAACTCTCATAATAATATGTAAAAAATCTGAGTCGAGAGCAGATTTTTTTGTTGGTCCTTTTTATGCTATTCAATTTTCTTCAAGCCGTTTGGAAACTTCTCACGATTCCCATATAATTACATTCCCATAATTGCATTCGTACAGACACCGAGAACTTTTTCAATTTATCTGGAAAACCTCTCGTGTTAAGTCATATTAAACAGCGATTAATTTCATTCAATGGGATCGTCCAACGTGTTTCTCTGTTTAATTATGGTCGTAGCGAAGGAGAAACTTGAAAAAGCTTAAATTCTTTCAGCTTTAAGAGCATTAATCTTTTGACGGAAAAGTTAAGGAGATATAAAAGCTTGGAGCTTCCCCGATAAACGTTATACTGAATATTTTCAATGATTAAATTGTGTGAGGGGGAAGGCTTTTGACTACTTACGGCAATCATCCCTGCAAATCTCTTTTATTTAAAGGGAGTGCGATCAAGAATATGCAACGGATAATTGTAAAAACGAGGAAAATTTTAAACAAGAAAAAAAATTGAAAAATTGTAAAAAGGGGGAAATTAAAAACAAAAAGAAAATGGTAAAATTGTAAAAAAGGGGAAAATGGTAAAATTGTAAAAAGGGGGAAAATTGTAAAATTGTAAAAAGGGGGAAAATTGTAAAATTGCAAAAAGGGGGAATATTGTAAACAAGAAGAAATTTATAAAATTGTGGAAAAGAAAGAAATTGTGAAATAGTAAATAAAGTGGTTAATTATAAAATAGTAAAAAAGAAGAAAATTGTAAAATAGTAAAAAAAAAGAAAATGGTGAAATTTTAAATTGTAAAAAGAGGAAAATTGTACAATATTAAATAGAAGGAAAATTGTAAAATTGTGAAATTTAAAAAAAAGGAAAATTATGAAATTTTAAATTGTAAAAAAAATGGAAAATTTGAAAAATAGTAAAATATTGAGAAGGAGGAAAATTCTTAAATTTTAAATTGTAAAATAGTAAAAAGGAGGAATATTGTGAAATTTTAAATTTGAAAAAATAGAAAAATGATAAATGTTAACTTTCTTGTTGCACTTAATATAGCAAATTCGATATAAATATCGCAAATTGTTTTTCTGCACATGAAAATGAAACCATGAAAGATAAATTAAGGAATAATATTTAGCATTTCTTACAAATCTCGACTACCATTATCTCCTGTGTAATACCTCCGTTCAAAACGCTGTCGAGTGTCCTGCACAAAGGACTGTTGCAGCTATTGTCTTTCGCTCATTAGCTTGCCTAATTGCAGTCATCCCGTTGAATCGGTAGCAAAGGGAGTAAAGCCAAAAAATACGTGTTTCGGGACTAACCACCGAATTATGGACGGACAAAATTGTGTCAAATACATATTTATAAAACCGCCATTTTCCAGTGGAATTTATTAAACATCTCCATGAAATATTATTCGATAAAACAACAATTATAATACTCACGGAAACTCTCCGTACAAATCAAAGAAAATATTGCCAATCTTCGTTTTGGTTACCTGCAACAAACATAAATAATAATATTACATTTGTTTTAGAAAAATAATCGAAGACGTAAGAATAAATAAAATTGTACCTGTATCTCGCAGAAAAATTAAGGGGGACAATTAATTTAAAGAAGTAATAATTATAGAAATAATTAGTTTATAGAAGTGTTTCTAGTTTTAACAAATTCATACATTAACAACGTCGCAGCCTAACATTCCATCACGTCGACCAGGTGTGCTACACTTGACCTCGAATCTTCATCTTCAAAGTGTTACGAGCTGGGTCACTTCTTCAAATTCAAGTATAGATCATTATGCACGAGAACGCGCGTCAAATGCGCCATCTTGTGCAGTGTAATTGATTGAGACATAGCGGTGAAAAATTTCCCTCCATTTTATATTAAATTCCACCCTAAAAGAGTCGTCGCACAAAAAATTTAAAATAGCACTGCTTAACATTCCACTTCTTTTATAAATAATCATTCTGGTTTAAATTGTTTCGTTTCGTCTATTATTTAACTAATTCTTTTCATTAAATATACTTCCTTGGACGAGCTGATTCCTGAGGAGATTTGAAGAATCTTTTTCCTTTGCGAAAATGTTCTCCGGCGCTTCGTTCAGGAATTATCAACGAAAAACGCGGACCAATCACTCGCGCCGTTACGTTGGACGGACCCCACTTAGGCCAATGCCAGCGCCGCGCTCAGCGGGGCCCGTCGCAGAGGCGGAGTCTCTACTCTAATTCCGCTCTAATTGGCCATTGTTTTTCGTTAATAACTTCTGAACGAAGCGCCGGAGGAGATTTTCGCAAAGGAAAAAGTTTCTTCAAATCTCCTCAGGAATCACTCCCTCTACATTTTTGGGACATCTCGTATAAAATTAACCCTTTGCACTCGGTTGTTACCTCTAAGAGACACCACTAAAACTTGCTGTACCATTATTCAAAATATTGTTTACATTATTAAATGTATCGGTATTTAATCGGTATTATACCAATATTTCATATCCATAAAATTTCAAAAATCATAAGAAATGGAAAATTCTCTTATACCACGAGTACGTTCGTGCCTGGATGAAATTTTTCGCGAATTACATAAATTCGGTTGGCATTTGGGGAACGAGCATTTAGGTGAATGTCACGAAAATTCCATCGTACGGATCGAACCCTTTGACAGGCGTAGCTCATTGTCCGAAATACGTGACTGGAATCGCGGTGAGCTGTCGAGAGACTTGCAAAAATTCCTGTAGACGCCTATCGCGTTCCGTTTTCCGCAGATTTCATACGGAGAGCGAGAGAGAAGGTAGTAGAACTTGGCAAGGACAAGCAGGACGACTTTGTGAGCCGTGTTCATGGATCAATGAACGTAGTGAATCTTGTGTACGAGGGGCGCTGACGTGCAGATGCACACGCATTGAATCGGAACAATTTCCTCCGAAGAGATCTTATAGGTATTCGATAGATGAAACACGGCGGTCATTCAGACACAGTCGAACTTCTGGCCTCAGCTTGCTCGCCGCTGTATACATTAGCAAATGAAGAAGACTCTGTTGCACGCGGATGCACTCCACCAACACGCCGAGTAAACGTCCGCCAATTTCTAATATGCACTCTCCAGAAACCAAGTGGATTCCAAAAGTTGCATCTCGCCATTTTATTGTACTCTCCGGCGAGGGACATGGCACACAGTAATATCTGGTCGGTCTTAAAAGGACCATAACTTTTCTAATATCGAAACGTAGCTTCTGGATTTTTTTTAGGAAGTTAGAGGAAAAAATTAACAAAAGAAAACAATTTTTGGAAAAATTGCAATTGGGCGAAATTATAGGGAGAATGCTAACAGTTATTGTTTGGAATTTTTTCATGTGAGCCTGTATTGGAGATTTAAGAAATATAGCTTTCGATTGATGATCGAAAAGAAATTTTGAAAAAATTGCTATTGGCCGAAATTACAGAGAAAACACTAACAGTTGTTGTTTTTAGGATTTTTTCATGTGAGCCTGCATTGAAAATGTTTAAAATACAGCTTTTGTTTGATGATCGAAAAACAATGTTGAAGAAATTGCAATTGGTCAAAATTACGGAGAAAATACTAAAAGTTGTTGTTCATAATTTTTTCATTTCGTTTCGAATTTTGTTATAAATATATCAAATCGACGGTCGAATTCAGTGTTTTGTAAACATTCTCGGATTACTGCACAGTGATTTTTTCCATTTTCGTGATTGGGCGCCTCACTTTTGAGCAGCGGTGTATGCTCGAGGACCACCTCCTGTCACGAACACGTTAATAGGTTGCTATCGTCCCGGGATACCACGCAATCGATTAATAACAATCAACTAACGTTTGACTAGCCTATATTTATCGTGCTATTATGGGCGCTACATTTCGACAAATACGATGAGCGTTCCTTTTCCCGACCTTGTTCCTTTTAATAATTATTTTCATCCATGTATCATCAGAAGTCGCAAATTAATAGTTTCTATTATAATATTCAAAGCTTGAATAAAAAAAATAGTTTCTCAAAATGTATTTTTAAGATTTTCTGGGAAACTTTTTCTGCAACTACTTTTAATGTCATTTATTGTTCCATGTGTTCCATAAAAATGACAAGATTGATATTATTTAGATTTTGTGCAGCTCCTATTTCTAATATGCGCTCCACTGAAGATATCTGTACAATTATTTCTTATGAAATTATTTTTATTATATCAATAATCGTAAAATAAATAATCTGGAACCAGTCATTATGACCGGTGATGGTAGGTTTAGTGTTAAAGAAAATATTGAAAGGTTTCTTCCTTAAATTATTATGTATTTGGTATTTAATCCAGTAGATTTGTTCCCGGGGAACCTGCAGATCAAAGTTTCGATCCTGTAGGACGAATGGTTCAGAAGTTATGGTCGTTTAAAGTTGAGCAATTTGCATATTGGTTTGTAGTGACGATCGCGCGCCGCTTACCGAGCAGAACGGCTAGATGGCAGCACGGGCACGCGTTAATGCTGATAATATAGAGCGGGTATTGCGAATGTTGTTGTTGAATTTTGGAAGACATGGCCACGAAATTGCGTTTTAACTGTACTGGGTTAGGTTTTTGTAAATATTTTCCACGATATTTCTTCTCAAACATTTTCTGTATGTTAATGTAAGATATTTTCTCTATGTTAGTGATTTTACTGTGTGCCATCTAGCGGTTCTGCTCGGCAAGCGGCGCGTCACTACAAACCAATATGGCGGTGCCCTTACCTGTCAAAAACACTGCAAATGGCTCAACTTTAAGCTACCATAACTCCTGAACCATTGATCCTACAGGATCGAAACGACTAGATACCAAATACATAAGCATTTGTAGGAGAAAGGCAAAAGTTTTGAGTCCGGCAAGGAAAAGTTTGTCTTATTAAAATTTTCAAGAGCTGATTTCATCCCTATTGTGTGAGAAATAGCACGAAAAAAGAATAGGGTTGTATTCGGTATGATTTACTGTAACCGTGCCAAGTTTCATTATTTTTTGAATTTACATTAATATTGTCTGATAGCAGGCACTATAGCAAACAATTACCTATAGTGTACGTTGCGCCGTCCAGTTGGAAAGTTGCACTCTTGCACTTCTTGAAGAGCTTTTGATGCGGATAGGGCGGCGGAAGTGGCGGGGGCGGTGGCCCCTTTGATTCCTGTTTGCTCATGATGTTCCTCACTGTACCGTTTATTTCTTGTACATGAATTATTTTTTTATCACTGTTACCAACGTTCCACTCGCGAATGGTAATTGTTTAAACAATTTTTATATGTAATCGCCGAACGATTATACTGCCCCACCACCGTAAGAACGCATAATTCAGTTACGAATCATGTTTACCACTACAAACGAAATTTTTCAAAATTGAGACAGTTTAATAATAAAAAAAAACGTGGATCTAATGGTGAAACCAAATTGATTCGGATAAATACTCAGTCTAGTACAACGACCCATTCAGTACAAGGATTTAAACAAAATCCAGTGAAGTCTTGATCTAAGAAAATGGGAGCAGCAGGATCTAAGAAAATTGCCTATCCCCTCCACAACACGGGTTTTTCATAGATCAAAATTTTACTGTACTTGAAAAGCATAAGTATAAAATGTGTGAAAAATTAACCATATCGATTTGAAAAACGTAGAACTATTATAAATAAATATTATTTATGGTAGTAGAATTCGAAGTATATTAATTGAAATAATTGTTTCAGGCAATGTGCACATTTAAAACAGAATATCATCCAATTAATCAATGAGTCGATTCTGCATAAAATTAATGAATAACGAAACCATAATAATTTGGAAATTATAGAACAATTTCCAGGAAAATTATGGTTGCATTCGAATAAAAAAAATGGCTTATTGAACCGTTTGTACATAAAATCGATGAAAAGTTAGCCATATTGATCCGAAAAATGTTAATAATAAAAATTTTTGCAAATTCTGTTTCAATAAAAGAGTAGCATGTCCAAGGTAAATATCATGTTTCAGATCTTTCATATAACAGTTACCTTTTAGAACCACCGGCGACAAAAGGAAAATAGCAGTATCGAGGTTAAAATTTCACGGGTCACTGATCCGCGATATTAATGAGATTGAAATTCATTTCCGACAACGGAGGCGGCTCCCATGAACGGGCTTGATGAAAAAGCGTTTATTATAAGAGCCGCCGGAAATCCTGTTTCGCAGAGCATTGTTTTCATAAAGAACGCTCTGCGAGAAGTTCATTTAAATAGCGCAAAAATGTGTTCTATGAACTTTAATAAAAAGAAGGGCTTAACGTTTAGCGACAGCGACGCCAACGCGCGTAAATGAGAGATTCGCGTTCGGGACACACCGATAAACTTTTCCGTTCCGCTTTAGAACGGTCTGGGAAGACTCGGAAAATTTCATAAAATCCGTGAAAAAGGTCACGTGATTGCAAACGTACATTTCCTTTCGCTCTTTTCTATCTGGAAATAAGTCTTCCATTAAGACGTGTCAGTTTAGATGATGAAAAAATGATTTTTTACAATAATTTTTGCGATAAACAATTCTTCCAATCCTTTCAACAATTCTTACACATTCTCGAAATATAAATTTTGTTGCAATAAACAATTTTTCACAATTTTACAATCTTTTATAATTTAAAATTTTACATTTTTAGAATTTACGATTCACAATTGTTCAATTTTTTTAAATTTACAATCTGCAATTTTAAAATTTGTTACAATTTCCATTTGGACAATTGTACAATTTTTAAATCTTTTACAATTGTCAATTATACAATTTTTAAATTTTTTACGATTTATATTTCTACAATTTTTAAATTTTTTTACAATTTACAAGTGTACAATTTTTAAATTTGTTACAATTGTACAATTTTTAAATCTTTTACAATTGTCAATTATACAATTTTTAAATTTTTTACGATTTATATTTCTACAATTTTTAAATTTTTTTACAATTTACAAGTGTACAATTTTTAAATTTGTTACAATTGTACAATTTTTAAATCTTTTACAATTGTCAATTATACAATTTCTAAATTTTTTACAATTTACATTTCTACAATTTTTAAATTTTTTACAATTTACAAGTGTATAATTTTTTAAATTGTTACAATTGTACAATTTTTAAATTTGTTACAATTGTACAATTTTTAAATTTGTTACAATTGTTCAATTTT